>PVJH01021547.1:0-38436 GCA_004026705.1 Nesogale talazaci | reverse complement strand
ATTGAGGGTTGGAGGGGAGGAGAGACCAGGGGAAGAGGGGAAGGAATGGATAAGCCGATACTAGGGGCTAAAGGGAAAAAGGTGGACGATTGGAGAACAATAATAGAAGTGGACATGTGAGGGTGCTTGACGAGTATGCTTATTTATATATTGTGAAAAACGATGTATGAGCCCCTAATAAAATGATTGGGAAAAAAAACCATTAGACATGCAGGAAACTATCTTAATCTTAAGCAGGTTTCCTTTGCCATCTCTCACAAAGCACATTTCTAATTTTCTAATTTCCACTTACATTACTTTAAAAAAATTTTTTTTTACACACTACTTTTAAAATCCTTAGTATATCGGGGCTGAGGCCCTGGTGGCATAGTGGTTGTGTGCGGGACTGTGGCCCACTGGGACGGAGGTTCAATTCCAGCAGTGGGGCTGGGCCTCCTACTCCCACCACCGGATAGCAGTGATGCCAAAAAAAAAAAAAAAAATCCTTAGTATATCTAATTCAAAATTTCTATAGTAGGATCTTGATCTAAATTGTATTAAGCAACAAATGCTTTACAATATTGGTGTGGAAGTTTGGAAGCTATTATAAATCCATTAGGACTACATACCCACTACCTCCAATATATTCCTGGGTACAGTTTATGTGATTAGCCCTGGGAGTGGGCGTGGCCACAAGGTGGGTTATAATATGGGCTGCTAACCACAGGGGGAAGATGAGGTTTTCAACTGTGGAGAGTTGCTATCTCAGAACCCACAAAGGTAGTTCTACCTTTCTGTCTTATAGGATCACTGTGAGTCAGAACCAAGTTGATGGTAGTGATTTTGTGTTCTGGTTCATAGCTTAAACGGTAGAGTGGTATGCACACAAATGTGCTGAGTGTGTGGTGGGAAGAGGATGATTAAGTGTTTAGTGAAAGGGAATAATAAAAGCTAAAAGAGCAATGTCTGCTTTGGGCAGACACCAAAAGATATAAAAGAATAAAAGGAAACATACCACAATGTGGCTAATGTTTTAACACAGTGTGGCTATTATGAACAGTTGTATCTTTTCTATTAAGGAGATCCTTTTCCATCTCTCTTCCTAAACTAAGAAAATTTCTGGCTTCCACCCAATCACAAAACATAATTTAAATTTCTCAGTCTGACAATCTTAGTCTGACAATCAGTAGGTCTTTTACCCCAACCCTCTAGTACTCGCCTCTAGTACTCTCCACAAAGAAATGCCTGGGGGATCTACTTCTGGAAAACCTGGCCCTGAACAGTCTAGAGAATATAGTTCTTTTTTTTTTTTTTTTTTTGGGGGGGGGGAGGAGGAGAGCATCACTGCCCTCTGGTGGTGGGTGTAGGAGGCCCAACCTTTGCTCCTGTGGAGTCGCTGCTGGAATTGAACCTCCCTTCCAGTGGGCCACAGTCCCACGCACAACCACTATGCCACCGGGGTGCAGCCCAAGAATATAGTTCTATTCTGCCGCATATGTTCATGATGAGTCAGACTTGACAGCATACGGTACCGAGAGTTCTTCTGATCTGGAAGTAATCTCCCCATCTGATCTCTCTGGGCCTTCTTTGGCACTCTGTCTAGGCTATTTCAAAAGCAAGTCAAAATTTGAAGGTTCTAGAACTCTTGTCTTGTCCTTCTCTTAATCATATATAGCCACCCAGCACAGTTATCTGCAAGTAGTAAGGGGGTTAAGAGCTTAAAATAATAAAAATTATAACAAGGACATAAAAAAACTGGAAGTCTTATATATATCAACAGGTGTGGAAAATGGTACAGCTGAAGTAGGAAAGAGTCTGACCAAATGAGTAATTCCACTCTTACATATATACTCCCTCCAAAGTAGGGAAACATATCAAATACTTGCACGTTTTATATAAGAGTTCTACTCAGAATAATAAAAAGTTAGAAACAATCTAAATCTCCAACAAGAGGTATAGAAAATACGGTATGGCATATCCACAAGCGGGAGGAACAAAAAGAATGTTACATGAGAAACCTTGAAAGCATTGTGCTAGGTGAAAAACACACAATAGGCCCCCATCTAATTCACAATAATAAAAAAGATAACAGGCCACATGATGTTTTTACATGGAATACCGTGTTCAGAATAGGCAAATCAGGGAGCAGGCTGGTGGCTGCCAAAAACTTGTGGGGAGGGAAGAATGTGCAGTGATTACTTAATAGGTTTCAGTCCTGGATGATGAAGAAACTTCTTGAACTAGATGTTGGTTAGTGATGGTTATACAATAACATAAATGTACTAAATGCCACTTAATTGTACTTAAAAATGGTTATAATGACATGTATTTTACTATCACTAAAAATTATAAGACAGTTAAGACAATAGAAATACAAAATTAAACTGGTTGCATCAAGTTGATTCTGACTTGTAGGACCCCTATAAGACGGACCTCATGAAGTTTCTTTCCATGGTTATACGATTTTTAATAAAGTAGACAGTCACTTCTTTCTCCTACTGAAGGCTGGTCAACTTAAACTGCCGATCTTTCAGATAGCAACCAAGCAATTAACTACTATGCCACCAATGAAATACCAAATGAAGGCCACAATAATATACCATTTCATACTGACTGTAATTCTGACAGAGAAACAGAAACTGGAACCCTCGTATACTGTGGGTTGGCATGTAAAATAATACAATTATCTTGATAGTCTGGCAGTTTCTCAAAATGGTAAACCAAACTCACTGGCTTCCAATGGATTCTAACTCAGATCTACTCTAGAGGTCAGGGGAGAACTGCCCTTGCAGGTTTCTGAGACAGTAACTTTTTGGAAAGCTCAATCTTTTCTTCTATAGCTTGGCTGGTAGTTTTAAACTGCTGACCTTGCAGTTAACAGTCCAATGTGTAACCACTATATCCCCAGAGCTTGACCCCAGACTGGCCATAAAACCTCTTGGAGTTGGAATTCTACATCCAAGAGAAAATGTATTTACACACAAAATTGTCCAAAAATTCTGTATGTACATTACTCATCCGTGAATGGATAAACAAAATGTGATACAACAAAATTATCAATAAAAAGGAATGAAATACTGATACATACTACACACACCCATATATAGTACAACACAGATAAAACATGAAAATACTCAACAAGCCAGATACAAATGGTCACATACTGTATTTCTATTGTATGAAATATCCAGACTAGGCAAATCCACGTAAACAGAAAGTAGATTTGTGGTTGCCTAAGACTGTAGAGAAGAGCCCTGGTGGCTTAATTAATAATTACCATATATTTTGATCCATAAGATGCATTTCCTCCCCCCCGCCTCCCCCCAAAGTGGGGTGTGTGTGTGTGTGTGTGTGTGTGTGAGGGTGTGTCTTCTGGTTAGAAGGTGTGGTACACCAGAACATTTTAGTATACTGGTACTATTTGGTTCAGAATAATTTTTTGTTTTCCTGCTCTAAAAACTGGGTGTGTCTTATGGTCAGGTGCATCTTATGGCCCCCAAAGTACAGGTAGCCTTAGGTCATGATCAATAAGGTTGGCAGTTCAAAGTCACCAGCTGCTCCTCAGAAGTTACAATCCCAGAAAGGCACAAGAACAATCGGACCCTGTCCCATAGGGTCACTAGGAGTCTGCATAGACTCAATGCCAATGAGTATGGTTTAGGGTCAGGACTGGAAGAATGGAGTATGACTACTAATTGGTATATAAAGGTTCCTTGTGAGCTCATACCAAGGACTCACGTGAAAAATACTTGGAAATGAATGTGGCAACATTTGTGTAAATGTGCTTGATACAGATAATGTATTGAATGTTATAATAGCTGTATGTGCCCACAATAAAATTATTATTTTTTATTTTTTGGGCATCACTGCCCTCTGGTTGTCATGGGAGCAACCCAGCCTTGCTTCTGGAAAGCTGCTGCTGGATTTGAACCAGCAGCCCTGTGGGCCGCAGTCCCGCACACAACCACGATGTCACCGGGGCTCAGCCATCAGCCCTTTTTAAAAAAATAATTTCATTGGGCTGAGCCTCGGTGGCGTAGTGGTTGAGTGTGGGACTGCAGCCCATGGGCTTGGCGGTTCAAACCCAGCAGCGGTTCTCCAGGAGCATGGTTGGGCCTCCCACTCCCACCAGGGGGCAGTGATGTCCACAAAAATTTATTAAAAAGTTCCTTGTGAAATGATGAAAAAATTCTAAAATTAAATCATGCTGGGCTGAGCCCCAGTGGCGTAGTGGCTGTGCGCGGGACTGCGGCCCACTGGGACGGAGGTTTAATTCCAGCAGTGGGGCTGGGCCTCCTACTCCCACCACCGGAGAGCAGTGATGCCCCCAAAAATAAATAAATAAATCGTGCTGACAAACTCCGTGAATATACTAAAATCACTGATTTTATACATTTTTCGTCAGTCTGCCACCCTAATCTAAGGATCGATTATTAGCATCATAAAAATAGATTAACCAAGTATTGTGTTTTCTGATACAAGGTAAGACAAAGTATTCTGGTGGCCTAATCATTATGCATTGGGCTGTGATCCTCAAGGTAAGCAAAACCACCAAAAAACCATCAAAAACCACCAGCTGCTCCTTGGAAAAGATCGTGTTTTCTATTCCTGTACTCCTGTAAGGAGTGACTTTCGGACACCCATACAGTAGCAGTGTTCAACCTGTGGGTCGAGACCCCTTTGGGGGTTGAACAACCCTTCCTCAGAGGTTACCTAAGATCATCGGAAAACACTTATTTCCCATGGATGAGGTCACTGCCACCTGAGGAACTGTATAAAAGGATTGCCACATAAGGAAGGTTGAAAAACACTGCCATAGGGGCTTTTGAGGAGCTCCCCTCTCCCCAAAAACCTGCCAAATCTTCAGCCCAGATAAATTATAAGAGGGTGGGGGAACCACTGCCTGTACAAATTAAAGTTGGACGAAAGAAGTTCTTAGGAAATGTGTGTGAGTGTATTTTAAGCAAAAATATTTATACCAGTTCTTCACTTCTTAAATTCTGAGATTACCCTATACAGAAGCAATAACAAAAACTGCTTCATAGTTTGTTTAGTCAGGAAGGTCCATTGAAGCCTGTTTGCTGTGGTTGACCCTACTGGCACTTGAAATCCCATTGACACACCAGCCACCACAACACAACAAACTGAGACACATGGTGGATATAGCAAAACTTAGGAACAGTAAATGATACAAGCCAATTGTACCAATAAGGATCACTGGCTAGAGGAGAGAAGGAAGAAAAGAATTATCTAGCTACACTAGGTGGAAGAAAAATTTACCAGGATTTTGCGACTTCAGAGAAGGAGAGATTCCTTGACTTGGCAAATGGAAACCAACGACAGCTCCATAATCAAAATCTCTATGAAGGTCAAACCACAGAAAGCCTGTTTAGGAAACGGTCGGGGCTAGCAATGCTGCCACTATCAGTCTGACCCACTGGAATGAACTGTCCTTGTCTCTTTGCATCTCTCACTCCAGATACACGTCCTCAACCAAGTGTATTTGACACCACTTCCACCATACACCCCCTCCAGCTTCACGGGCAAAAAGTGTATGTTTGGGTCTATGTGTGCCACACAGCCTTTTCTGTGCCTTTCCTACAGTAAGAGACTGGAAATGAGTTAAAATGGCAAACGAGCAAAAGAAACAACAAAGAAAGGTCCACTGTAAAGCTTGATGAACAGAGTGCCCAATACAAGAATCCAGTCTTAACATTAATGCCTTCCCCTCATCTGCAATCCACACCGACCAGATGAACATCAGGATGAAGCACGACATGGTCTTGCACCATCCTCACAATCGCTCCTGTGCCCGAGCCCACTGATGCAGCCACCGTGTCAATCCACCTCACTCAAGGCCTTCCACTCTTCTTGCTGCCATTCCATTTTATCAAACATGATGTCCTTTTCCAGGGACCTGGTCTCTTCTGACAATGTGCCCAAAGTATGTAAAATGATCCCATGCCATCCTTGCTTCTAAGGGGCACTCTGGCTTTACTTCTTCCAATACAGACTGGGCTGTCCTTTTAATAGTCTGTGGTACTTTCAATATTGTCCAGCACAATTCAAATGCATCGATTTTTCTACCGTCTTCCTTATTCAGTGTCCAACTTTCACATGAAGCAATGGGCCAGGTGCACCTCAGTCCTCAAAGTAACATCACTGCTTTTCAATACTCAAAAGGTCTTGTGGAGCAGATTTTTTTAAATTTCTTTTTCTCTCTCTCGCTCTTTTTTTTTAGGCATCACTGCCCTCTGGTGGTGGGAGTAGGAGGCCCAGCCTTTCCTCCTGTGAGCTGGAATTGAACCTCCATCCCAGTGGGCCGCAGTCCCGCGCACAACCACTACGCCACCGGGGCTCAGCGGTTGTGGAGCAGATTTATCTGATGCAATACATCTTTTGATCACGACTGCTGCTTCCATGGGCATTGATTGTGGATCCAAAACAGAAAAAAATCCTTGATAACTTCAACCTCTTCTCTTCTCCATTTATCATGATACTACCTATTGGTCCAGATGTATTTTGGTCTTCCTTAGTTGCAATCCATACTGAGGGTTACAATCCTTGATCTTCGTCATCAAGTGCTTTGCATGTTATAATTAAGCCTTCCTCCAATCCTGATGCCACAATCTTCTTTATATAACCTAACGTCTCTAATGATTTTCTCAGTGTATAGATTGAACTAGTGAGAGGATACAATCCTGACACACACCTTTCCTGATTTTAAACTACACAACATGCCCTTGTTCTGCTTACACAACTGCTTCCTGATCCATGTACATGCTCTGGAATGTGCACAGTTAAATATTCTGAAATTCCAATTCTTCTCAAGGTTATGTACAGTTTATTATGGCTCACAGAGTTGAATGTCTTGGCATAGTCAGTAAAACACAAGTGAACAGCTTTCTTGCCTTCTCTGCTTTGAGCCAAGATCTACCTGATTATCAGCAATGATGTCACTTGTTCTATGTCCTTCTGAATCCAGTTTGACTTGTGTGGCAGTTCCCTATCAAAGTACTGTAACTGTTGTTGGATGGTCTTAAGCAAAATTTTACTTCCCTTATGTATAACTTTGAAACACTGTCAAATACCATTAATAATAAACTTTAATTACCATGCCTTATGCTTTAAAAAAATCTTGTGAGACATAATTTCATATAAAGATTTGGAGTAAAAATGATCTTTTCTCAGGTAGCTCATCCTTTCCAGCATTTTGTTGTTCAAAGATAAAGCATTGCCACAGCAAACCTAAACATTCACTTTTCTACAACCAGTAACTTGTCAATTAAACTCACTGTGATACCATATACTTCAAGAGCAGAATTGTGCTCCACAGTTTTTCTTCACTGGAATCGTTTGGAAACAGATCAGCTTTTTTTTTTGGTGCCATTGGCTCAAACTATTATCCTTCTGTAACAGTCAAGCTCAAGCTATTTGTACTACCTAACTAACAAAAAAATTGCAAATATCAAAACAGTTGCAGACAGGAACACTATGTTTAAAATAAAACGGGTTTGCAAACAAAAACCCCAGATCTGTCGAGTCGACTCTTGACAACCCTACTGAAAAAAGGTTTCTATACTTTGTGAACTTCTGAGATTGTAATGGAGTAAAAAGTCTCGTCTTTGACCAACAGAATGGCTGGTGATTTTAAACTGCTGACCTTGCTAGAGCAGCCCAACATGTACTCATGCCAGCAGGGCTCCAAAAGTTGAAGAACAAAATAAGGTTACTCCTATTAGAGCTCAGGGTCCCTGACATAAAACAAACTGCAGTACATTTACTACCTGCAGCAAATTGACAAGTCAAATTCTGGTTGTCAAAGATTCAGATAATTAGTGAACTTTTTTGTTTTTTATTGTTTCTATTTGGCTTCCTAGTTTGCAAAGCACAGAAGAAATGAATACAAATAGACAATAATTGATGCAATGGTTGACTGGGGGACCTGGAGGTGGTGGTGAGGGGACTTGGGGAACAAACGAATGCAGGAGAGGAAAGGGAGCATCAGAACTGACTATGATGAAGCACACATAACTCTTTATAAAGTGATTTAGCTATGAAAGTGTATGATACATGAATACCGTATCAAGTAAACTAATATATAAATAAAATATAATTAAAACATGCCATTTTGTGCAACAGATCTTTTCAGATTCCACTGGACTGATAAGAATATATTCATTAGAGACAATTTCATAAAATTTATTTAGTTATTCAGGGCTTATTATGGTGAGACACTATTTTAAGTATGTTACAAAAGCATCTTTTTTTTTTGGGGGGGGGGCATCACTGCTCTCCGGCGGTGGGAGTAGGAGGCCCAGCCCCACTGCTGGAATTGAACCTCCGTCCCAGTGGGCCGCAGTCCCGCGCACAACCACTACGCCACCGGGGCTCAGCCCGTTACAAAAGCATCTTATTAATTTACTACGATATCCCTTCGAGAAGCTACTATACCAAAATCATTTGTCAGATAGTAAGTAGAGATACTAATAACTCACCCAAAGTCAAAACGCTGTTCAAGAAGAGGGGAAGAACCTAAGTGCAAAACTGGTCATTCTAACTCAGGAGATTTTACTATTGAGTTGGTGGCTGTAAGTGCCATACCCAAGGTGCTGTGGATATTGTGCTTTGTAATCAGAGGAACGTGCCTGACTCCCCATATCTCACTGTTATGTAAATTATATTGGAAACTGTCTTCACTTGTAGCAAAAGCCAAATCCAACTCACATGGATCCTATGTAACAGTGTTCATAGTGCTTCCGAAGCTGTGATTTTTATGGGACTTTAGGGTGCAGACACTTTAAGCACATTAACAGGAGGGACTAGGTCTTAGAGGGCATCATGCCAGATAAAGCAGAGGGTCAGTGAAAAAGAGGGAGACCCTCAATCACATGGGCTGACAGAGGTTACAATAGGCTAAAAACAGCAGTGGTCCAAGGTCAAGCCATGTTTTGTTCTGTTGTACATAAGGTCATTATGAGTCAGAACCACTAAGTGGCTACTGGTGAGGGTTTAAGAACAATTTAATGGTTCCTTTCCGGCTGGAGGTGGCCCTCAGGTAAGCCAATATGGGTACCTACAAGTACATCCAGGAGCTGTGGAGAAAGAAGCAGTCGGACGTGATGCGCTTTTTCCTGTGGGTCCGCTGTTGCCAGTACCGCGCCCCGCTCTGCCCCACAAGGCTCGCAGACTGGGCTACAAGGCCAGGCAAGGTTATATCACCTATCAAATTGGAGTCCTTTGTGGTGGCCGCAAACGCCCAGTGCCTGAGAGTACAACCTATGGTAAGCCTGTCCATCATGGTGTTAACCAGCTGAAGTTTGCTCGTGGCTGAGGAGGGAGTTGGACGCCACTGTGGAGTCCTGAGGGTTCGGAATTTTTACTGGGTTGGTGAAGATTCCACATACAAACTTTCGAAGTTATCCTCATTGATCCATTCAATAAAGTTATCAGAAGAAATCCTGACACTCTGTGGATCACTAGGCCAGTCACTAAGCCAGTCACATAAGCACAGAGAGATGTGGGGGCTGATGTCTGCAGGCCGTAAGAGCCGGGCCTAGCTGGGAAGAGGCCACAAGTTCCATCACAGAATTGGTGGTTCCCACTGCACTATTTGGGTACCGTTAATCTATGTCATGCTTATAAAGCGCATGTCTAATAAACCATTCAGGACAGTCAACATCTGCTTAAAAGTGTTCTTTAATTTGTTAAAAACAGTAGCAGTTTGCAAGTTGTTTCATGAATACATTGTCAAGTTATGAAATAATGTGCAATAATGTTTGAAGACAATCGGTGGTAGTGTATCTTATTTGGGAGTTCTGCGTTTAAATTGACAGTCTGGAATAATAGGTATAAAAATAAATTCTTATAAGGGAAAAAAATAATTTAACACTAAAATAAACTCCTTTAAGAAAGACAATATCCTACTTTGTTATACTATTAATATTTTTGCACTATTACCTAGTACTTTATTTTCTGGTTAGAATTATGTCTTAGGCATTCCCAGTCATTAGTATACTGAAAAGATTGAAACAAGGATCTTTTGATTAGCAATCAAGAGCTTAACCATTGTCCTATCAGGACTCACTGGTAGAAATGTTGGTAACATCTATTCTCAACAGTGTTGTTTCAAGAAATAGCACAGTTTGCACAAAACAACTAATCTACAGAGAACAAAAGAAACACCCAGCAAATTGCTCCCTTACAAATATATAGCAAGCTATGGAGCAGTTCTCCTGGTACACAGGGTTGTTATGAATCGGAGTTTACACATAATAAAGGGCTTTGTTGTTGTTCTAAGGTATGAGATTATAGATTGAACTCAAGTATCTAGTTCAATTATGAAGCCCACAATGAATGGTTTCAATGCCCTTCCCACCATACCTAGCAACACAAAAAATAGAATAATTCAGAAATACATAACCAGAATAGCTCTACCTTTCAACTAACTCGTCAAAGAGCCACAATAAGAATTTTTCTCCAAGGAAAGCAAAAGACTCAGCAGATTCTTTTATATACTGAAATGTAAAGCAAGGCTTTGAATCAATTTATTGTCTTGAGACCCTGGTTAAGAACTTCCATTTCCACTCCAGATAATGGGTAAGTCTAAATATAGTGACAAACTTTATTAAATATATAAAAATGTGAAGCTACTGTTTTTCAACATTATCTTCCCCTCTAGGTCTGTACATTTCTAAAAGGCCCTGGAAAATGTCTGCATTCTTTGATTTAAGCCACCAAAAGCAGCCACCCCCCAGCTGTGCCATCATGGTGACTCTGATTCTTGCAAACCTACAAGGACCTCGGCTGTTAGATTGTTGTTGGGTACCACGGAGTCTGCTGTATTAGGACCCGAAAATAATCAACACCAACCAACATCACAAGTCTTAACAAACAGTTCCAGCCATCACATTAAGGGTGAATTAATTAAATGTATGACCACGATGGCCTGTGAATGATGCTACAGATATCAAAACAGTCCTTGGCAGGAAAAGTGCTCATAACTCCTGCCCTAAAGGGTTTCTGATCTTTATGGAAGCAGTCCCTGGCTGGTAGGTTTGAACCTGCGATCTTTTTAGCAGTTCAACACTAACCCAACACCACCACTGAGGCTCTTTGTGGGGTCCAAATCATGTACCTTTTATAAGCTGTTGGGGTTTCCCCCCCCAAATCTTAGGGCCAAAATGAAGCCTAAAGAGGCAAGGAAAGGCTGTAGTGTGGATGGAACCCAGTTTCACAAGGAAATTCTCAAAGGGCATCTCCTGCTCCCCTCCCACCAGCCTGAAGATATGATCTTTACATTGTGGTTGAGGTGGGGGTAGGAAGAGACCCTCCTGTCTCACCAATGTAGTTGTATATTTTCTGAAAACATTCTTTAAAAACTCCCATGATCATCCTATATCCTTCAAGAAAATCTATCAAGATTACTCCTTTGGAATCACAGAACATGGTGGCCATAACCTTTTAGGCTAACCACTCTTCCCTGCAGATCTCCTCAGAAGTCACTGTTCTGACTTTTACGGCACAGTAACGAGACCGACCAGTAAATTACCGAGAGAACATGTCTCCAGCCAAAGACTGATTACAGGGACATATTCAAACATGGTTTGTTTGGAATACACTCTCGGATATCTGAACCAGAAAATACTTTTGAGACATGTACAAAATCAGGATTTATATTTTACCAAATACCCAAATGATTTTTTTGTGGGCGGGGGGGCATCACTGCTCTCCGGTGGTGGGAGTAGGAGGCCCAGCCCCACTGCTGGAATTGAACCTCCGTCCCAGTGGGCCGCAGTCCCGCGCTCAACCACTACGCCACTGGGGCTCAGCCCCCAAATGATTTTTATACACACATAAGGTCTGTAAGCATCAGGTGGGAATCTGGCTAAAATGTGGGTTCTAATTCAGTATATCTGGGGTGGAAATGCCAATTATCAGCAGGGAGTCAAATATGAATGAACCACTTTAAAGTTTTGATATAAAGTTATACTCAGTCAGCAGAAACAAGAAATGTAAGTTAGATATTGTAGAGCAAAATTTAAATGAATTAAAGTTACTGGGGGGGGGGGGGCTGAGCCCTGGTGGCGTAGTGGTTGTGCGTGGGACTGCGGCCCACTGGGATGGAGGTTCAATTCCAGCTCCACAGGAGCAAAAGCTGGGCCTCCTACTCCCACCACTAGAGGACAGTGATGCCAAAAAAGAAAAAAAGTTACTGGGGGGAAAATCAGGTTTTTTTTCTACACAAACATACCAACTGCTCAGAAAAAAAAAAAACATTGAAACTGTTCAAGCTGGTTCTAGCCTATTGTAGCTTGAAATCTGGTTATCATATGGTGTGGTGGTCATGCATTCGTGATGTAGGGGTGGAGTCTAGCCTGTTAATCTGGAGATAGCCAATAAGTAGCGGATGAGGTCTCTGGGTGGGCAAGGCTTTCTCCTGAGAATTCTGGGAAGTCTAGGGTATTTCCCAATTGGAGAAGAGAGACTCAACTCTCAGTCTCAGGGAGTCAGTCTCCAAGACGAGGAACTACCAAGAAGACAAGATGACAGGATGCTGGTCAATCCTGATTCCTGGAGAATGGAGGAGCCGGAGAAGAAGCTACATGGGCTTGCCCTGATGGAACCAGACCTCCGGGGCTGGAGAAGCCACAGAGAGACCCCTGCCAGTGCTGAGATGCTTCTACCACCAATAGAAACTGCTGATGGATCCTGAGCCTTGCAAACTGGAAGAGCCACGGGGAGACCCCTGCCAGTGCCGGGATGCCTCTACCCCAGCTGGATACACAAGACTCTACACCCACTGGCCTGTGACTTTGTGAGTTGGAGGATGTTTACAGACTGGTATTGAACATATGTTTACAGACTGGTATTGAACATATGGGCTAATATTGGACTTAAGACTTTGGACTGGGTTGGGATGCTTTCTCAATGTTCCATTCCTCTTGTATATAAACCTTTCCCTTATAACCATATGCATGTCTGTGAATTTGTTTCTCTAGTCTACCCGGACTAACACATATGGCAACCTAGTTTTAGCATGGAAAATTAAGTTCTCTTTAATGTTAAAAGTAGCTCCTTTAAGAAAAGCAGCATTCTATGGTGAGATTGAATATTTCTGCACTATTGGCTGTAATATTTTGATGTTACAGCAGAGGATATTTTAGCTATTTTCAGCCTCCAGTAGGCTGAAAGGTTAATGTATGGCACAGGTTGAGCTGGAATGCTGTAAGTGTTGGTGGCAGAATAGGTTAGGTGCTCAGCTGCTAATTGAAAGGCAGACAGCTGGAACTCAACAGAAAAGAGGGGCTATCTCTTCCCATTAGGATTACAGTCTTACAAAGGCTATAGGACCGTTCTATTTGGTTCTACATGTTGGAATTGACTGGAAGGCTAGCAGTAGCCGCGGCAGCGACAGAATACAGTAACTGGCACTGTACACATAGCCTATGTTTCTTAAAATGACAAAAAGGATTCTAGAAAAAATTTAGCTTCCAATACAATTAAAGGTTGGTTGCTACATTAAGGAACCCTGACTAACACTGGACTACTAACCACAAGGCCAGCAGTTTGAGATCAACAATTACTGCAAGAGATGATGATGGAGTTTTCTGCTCCTGTAAATATAGTCTCAGATACCCACAGGGGCAATTCTACTCCGTGGTAACAATTTACTATTGCAATATGCTCAATGGCAGCAAGTTTGGTCTTCTGAAACTTATCTGCAGTTAACTATGGAGAGACAATCATCGATAATGATTCAATTCCCATCACACTAACCACTTTGTTAGCGTCAGCAAATGACCATATAACCAAGAGTACTATGCATACGCATGTAAGCCCGTGCTTGCCTCGCTTACTGGGTACTCTGTCCTTGTTAGGGACTTTAAATTTGAAGAGAGGGACCTGATTCTGTAGGGAAGTCATGTGGGATTGGAAAAGAGATGACAGTCACACAGAGACATGGTAACACTGCGCAACTGCTCACTAAGGAAAGATGAGTATGTAGGCACAAGCAAGCCAGTACTTAACTTGCTTACTGGATTGCGTGAGAGTGAGATCAGGGGGCCAGAGATGGTTTGCTCCTCTCACTTCACTTTTCATGCTTTATTGAAGAAACTTGGTTTCTTGAAATCTTCAATAGGAGATAAAACCCAGAGTCTGATTAAAAGGGACCTGTGTAGAACCATGTATTACCTCAGATACTAGTAGGTACAGTCACTTGAGGCAGCATGTTATTTCTAGTACCATCTAGAGTTTTCCTCTATCTATTTGAAAAATTATAAAAATTCACACCAATTTTTGCCTTTTCCATAAACTACTCCTTTAGTTCAAAGAGCAATTTCATTGGCATGATAATGTTGGTAAAGAAGACTAAAAAACACATGGACTGCCAGAAGAACAAACAAGTCAGTCTTGGGAATTTGCAAGAACAGCCAGTACGCTTTTTAGCAAAGCATGGCCTAGATTTTGAACATGCTATCAGGTGGAACTTGTCCATAAAACAGGACACCATTAACAATGAGTACAAGGAAGAAAATGTTCTGGAATCGAATGTGGTAATAACTGTACATCTCTTCTTGATATGACCGAATTACTGAATTGTATGACACGTGAAGTGTTAATAAAACTGTTAAAAAGACATCTAACTAGGGGCTGAGCCCCGGTGGCGTCGTGGCTGTGCGCGGGACTGCGGCCCACTGGGACGGAGGTTCAATTCCAGCAGTGGGGCTGGGCCTCCTACTCCCACCGCCAGAGAGCAGTGATGCCCACCCCCCCCAAAAAAAAAGACATCTAACTAAAGGATCAATGAAAAAGCAAAAGAATCCAACAAGACAGATTGCTCCAGCTAACAACCTGTGAGGATGATGTAAATCAAGGTAGTGCTTTGTTCTCTCATGCATAGGAATGGCTCATTGGCACTGAACAACTCCTTTTGCTGGGATAATTTAAAAATTTTAGTACCTCTTATCTTTCCAATAAAGCCTGTTTTCATATGTAAAGGTAGGAGACGAGGTTAAGTGTGATAACTTATAAATTAATTGCCTGGATTTCACTACTCTAGCTGGATGAATTTGTGGGAATTAACCTAGTTGGATTCATTTTTTCAACTATAATGTGAGGATAAGGGTACATATCCCATGACATGCTAAGTAAGTTATTAATATAACTTACTCTGAGAGCAACAGCAATTCTTGGCAAATGATAAATTACCTTTTAACAGTTATTCTGGCTACAGAGCCATACAATTTTGCCATAAAATATACAAAATTTGCTGAAATACGACTCAGAATTGTTATCTTTGCTGGTGCATTGAAAACATATCCTTATTTTCAAATTACAGACAAACCTCATCTTATTGTGCTTCACTTTATTTTGCTTTGCATACTACTGAATTTTTTTTTGAAAATTGAAGGTTTGATGCAACATGGCAATGGAGCAAGTCTATAGGTGTCATTTTCCCCTCAGCGTATGCTAATTGTCTCTTGTGTAACATTTTGGTAATTCTCACGATATTTATAATTTTTTCATAATGCTATTTTACCCTTAATAGCCTAAAGTGTAAATGTAATCTTCCTTCTTTTATTTATTTTTAAATATAACTTTCTTCCTATTTCATCAAGAAATTCACTTCCTTAATCATGACAGGTAGAAGATAGTTTATTATTAGGATATTAAACAATTAAGATAAACTCCTTTGATTTTTAAGATGTTAATTCTGGTAGAACCTTGTTCCACATAAATAAAAATTTTTATTTTAAATACTATAGTTTTTTTTTTATTAACCAATTAATTGGGTGACTTATACAGATCTTATAACAATCCACAATTGTATTAAGCACACTTGTACCTATGTTGCCGTCATTTCCAAAACTTTTTTTCTACCTAAGCCCTTGGTATCAGCTCTTTTTCCCCTCCCTCCCTCGCCCTCTTACTCTTGTGAATTCTTGATCAATTATATATTATTAATGTTATTTTGTTTGTTTGTTTGGGCATCACTGCCCTCTGGTGGTCGTGGGAGCCACCCAGTGCTGCTCCCGAGAGCCACTGCAGCATCTGAACCACCAAGCCCGCGGGCCGCAGTCCCGCACTCAACCACTTAACGCGACGAGGGCTCAGCCTTATTAATGTTATTTCATAACTTACACAGTCCATTGTTTCCTTTCATCCACATTTCTATTACTCATCCCCACCCCCCCGGGGAGCTTATATATCAAACCTTGTGATAAAATATCCCTTTCGGACTGAGCCCCGGAGGTGTAGTGGTTGTGCGCGGGACTGCAGCCCACTGGGATGGAGGGTCAATTCCAGCTCCACAGGAGCAAAGGCTGGGCCTCCTACTCCCACCACCTGAGGGCAGTGATGCCCCCCAAAAACAAACAAACAAACAAAAAACAACAAAAAAAATCCCTTTCTCCCCCCTGCCAAATGTAACTTTTTTTTGGCGGGGGTGGGGGTGGGTGCTACCCAGTGCCGCTACTAAGAGCAGCCGCTGGATCTGAACCGCCAAGCCCGCGGGCTGCAATCCCGCACTCAACCACATACACCACCAGGGCTCAGCCCCAAATGTAACTTTTTTTTTTAGGCATCACTGCCCTCAGGTGGTGGGAGTAGGAGGCCCAGTCTTTGCTCCGTGGAGCTGGACTTGAACCTCCAATCCCAGTGGGCCGCAGTCCCGCGCACAACCACTACGCCACCGGGGCCACAAATGTGAACATGCAGTAGAAAGTCAAGAATTTTGTGCAACTCGCTATTGAGGGCTCTGCAACGGAATCCACAAAATCTGGGACATACAAGTAGTTCCAAACTTAATAGTAAATGTGTTGTCATTAGTCAAACTTTTTATACATTGCTCACTGATAGAAAACCAAGTTGAATCATTCATAAAGGCTTCTCTAAATTTCTCCCTCAAAGTTCATGACAATTCTGATGTAATTCTCTCACTTAAGGGTAGAGATTCTGCTGAGAGCATACTAAATAAACCCCATCAGTGCTAAAGCACAAGACAACTGAGCTGTAAGTTCTAGAAATTATGTAGCTGTTCTTTTAAACCACCATGATAAAATAAGGATAAGAAAATTACTTGGGCAGAAATAAAACGTTTTTGTTTAAAAACATGCAGTACGGTAATGAAACTGATTCCCTAGGAAGGATTTATCTTACTATTGATTCCAAGTAGTTCTCACTCACAATTACATTTTACAATTTTATCTTTTAGACCTAGTGCAGCCTGAAACTCAGGCATCTTTCCAAATCCTGAAATGAACAGTTTCTGGTTTCCATTCAATACCTTTTTTGTTTTCGGTTCGCCTACTCGTTTGTTGGCCCCAATAAAGAAGAGTAAAGGGGGTGGGGTGTGGAAAAGGCAGCCTTTTATTTGAAAGGGCACGAGGAGGTACTCCATGGTTTATTTTTACTTCTTGAGGTATCCGACACTATTCTAAAACATGCCTCCCTCTTAACCGCGCACGAATCCACTTTCAGGTGGGAAGTGCCTTTCAGACTTTTAAATCACACCTACTGCCCAACTAAAGCACCAACCACCACCCAACTCCGCTTTGCCCCCGGTAAGCAGCAACACGGGGCGCTGGCGGCGGGAAGGTCCAAGCGCTCGGGGGCGCAAGGGCGGCCGCTCGGGCGGGTCAGTCCCGTGCAGTCCGCGGCCTGGGAGCTTCTCCCGGGCACGCGGGGCGGCGCTGGGTCGGCATCGACGCCACGGGCGTGAGTCTGGGGGAGACGGAAGTCGACGCGAGCGGCCAGCGAACACACCCATGCGGCCCAGCAACCCCCAAGTCCCAAAGCGGCGGGCGAACAGTGACACCAGCGCCCCGGTCCCCAACCCTCAGGCACTGCGGGGCAGAGCCAGCGCCCCCGTTCCTAGGAGCACTTTCGGAGGAGGCGGACGCAGCGCTTGGCTTCTCCTCGGCTTTCACCTGGGACGGGTCCTCCCCGGGGAGAAAGAAGAGGCAGCCGCGGCGAGGGAACCCAAGGACGGCGAGGTTCGGCGCCGGGGCTCGGAAGAGACGCCGCTAACGCTGGACCCCGTCCCCGTAGCTGAGCGATCGCAGCGCGGGGCACGCGTCCCCGGGGTCCAGCCATCTTAAGTTCGGTGCTTCGGGGAACCCAGGTGGAGAACGAACTGGAAAAGCCCTCTCGAAAAAGCACTTCGAGACCGACGGGCTCCCCGCGAGGAAGGGGGCGGAGGGAGGCGGGTCGCTGGACCGACTTCACCCGCAGCCACGCCAGCACCTGGCCGCCCGGGAGGACGCGGCCGCGGGGGCCGAGGCTCCCGCCCCTCCCCGGGCCCCTCCGGACCGCCCCACGCCGGGCTTGGAGCGCTTCTCTTCCCCTTCACTTTCCCCTCCACCGAGAGCCGGGGCTGCCGCCTAAGTCCGGGAGGAAAGAGAAACCCGCAGAGCGCGGCCGCTCCGCCCCGAACCAACAGCAGCGCCGGGCGCGGCGCCAGGGAGCCGCAGGTGAGCCCGCCGACCCGCCGACCAAAGTTGAAGGAGAAGCGCTCTCGTCGCCCCGCCGGGACGCCGCTCCCCCGCGCCCGGGGAAGGCGGCCCCGCCGCGGCCGCACGACCCGGGGGCTCGGCTCGCCCCTCCCCCGGCCGGCCGGACGCCCCACCACGGGTGTGAGCCCCCTCCTCCCCCCCAACTCAACTCGCTTCAATCACCCACCGACCCGGTCGGCACCCGGCGGGGGGCCCGGCGTGGGAAACCCTCTCAGAGGACCCACCCTCACGGTGTCCGAGGCTTCCACTCACCCGGCCACGGCGGGGGGCGAAAGCTGGAGCCGCAGCGCAAGCGTCCGAGGGCGCGTCCCCAGCTTCCTAATCCGGCAGAGGCGGCGAACACACAACCATAACAAAGCTCTTCCCAAAATGGCTGCCCGGCCCACACGGTCCAGGCGGGGCAGAGCGGGTAGAGGGGAAGGATCAACGACCAGCCCGGCCCTCCCCCTCCCCCAGCGGACCCCGCCTTACACACGCCCAACCGCTCGCACCGCCCACGGGCGCGCGCGCGCGCGCGCATGCGCGCGGGCTCCGCTCCGGTGCCTTCCCCCGGTCCCGCGGCGTCGCACGCAGCGTGCGCTGCCAGCCGACATGCGACCGCTAGGGAAAGTGGTGTGCCCCTGGCACGGCCCCAGTCCCGCCTCCGCGCGACACCAGGCGGCGCGTGGTCGCCCCTAACCACTTACGCCGAGTCGCGCACGCTGGCGTCCCTCGCGCGGCGAAGGCGAAGACCAACTTCAGTTTGGGACTCCTCTGGCTCACCCCCTTCCCAGAGGCAGGCCCCGCGCGGTGCATGGGTGGGTGTGTCTTTAAGGGTGTACGTTTATCCCCGCCTCTTCTTTCTGCGCTCTCCTTCATCCCGCCCCTAGGCAAGCCCGCGTACCCAAACTCCCGCAAGTAGCAAACTGGTTTCAGAGAAGTGTTTCCCTACCCTGTTCCCACCTTACGGTCCCTGCTTCGCGTGCGCACGTCGCCGAAACTCCAGCCCCCAGCGGGCCACACGCCCGGCTCTCCAGGCTCGCGCATCACCGCCCTGCGCGCTACCTGCTGGGAGTGGTAGTTCGGCTGGATGGCAGCGGTCACGTTGGTAGGACCCGCGGAAGGGACTTCAGGCTGAAGCTAGCGACGACGCCCGGGGCGAAAAAAAATGCTTCACCGACGCAGTCTCCACGGGAAGGGGTGGTTTTACCTTAGACGGGCTGATAAGGAAATTAAAGTGAATACGAAGAACAGCAAACGAGGGCCAGCAACCAGGAAGCTAAACTACCTGGAATCTGAAGGAATGGAAGAACCAACCGAAGTGGACGCCTGAGATCTATTGCTTGCCATCACCTTTAAATACAGGAATGGCTGGTGGCATTTCCTTCTGTATCTTGAAATAGAGGGCCAGAGAAGGGAAGGGATTTGCCCAGAGTGACGCGAGAAGTGAGCCAAAGTTAAAAGTCAAGGATGGCGGAAGGAATGCCTAATTTACCGGGTCGCCACCAAAGCCAAACCTTCTTTCGTGTAAAAGTGAAAAAAAAAAAAAAAAACCTGTTCCTTGGGCTTCATGAAGTTTCTTCGTCCCAACAAAAAGAAAGTAGGAAAAAAAAACACCTTTTTCTCTTAAACGAAGTCATTAAGCTCCGTCGATCCTAGAGACCGGTTATCTTTGCAGACTACAAAATTCAAACGAGAGATGGCGAGCGACGTCACACTTGCTCTGTATTCTTACCTTCCAGCATCGCAATCACTCGGAGACTGCTTCGACGGTTGCACCCTCTTTTTCCGAATTCTGTCGGGCAGATGATTCTGCCGGCTGGGAACATTGGAATAGCGACAGTTAAAGTGCCCTGCAGTTCCTCACAGTCGGCTTCCACTAGAATTACCTTTTTGTTTGGGGATTCTCCAATGGATACTTGAGCTTAGGCCCTAACGAGCGCAAGTCCAGTTTCCGCCCGGACGAATGTTTGCAGGGGGGAGGAAGTGGGGGTTGTTTAATAGCAATCGCCGGAAGTGCTCTTTCCCTGGCTTTGGCGGTTCTCGAACTTTGCTTTTCCATCATCTGGTTCGACGCGGGCGAGGGTGTTTTGGCGGCCGCCACGAGGGAAGTGAAGAAAGGAGGGCATCAAGACTCGGTAGGAAATAAGAGCCGTGGAGGGGGGTGCGGGGAGGCTACCTGTGGGCAAGGTTTCTGGACGATCAGGTTCAAACTCCCATTTCTTAGATGTCAGTTTTTATGCTAACCATGTGCAATATTTTCCACCGGAACAATGGAAATATTTAGCTGTTGCCCTTAAACTGACTTTCTATTTAATCCTCATACTGAGGATTGTAGAGAGTCACGTTTTCACTGTAGAACTCCGTTGGTTTGGGAAATACTGTGCCAAAGTGGATAGGAAGTTCGGAAAGGAGGGGGGGACGGGAGAGAGGTGTTTGAGATTTTAAGTTTGGGAACTCTTCACCAAGAAAGCGACTTTGAGTAAGAGTGTGTGTAGAACTTGGAAGCCTAGAGACTGGTGTCTGTGTACTCTGAGCTTTGCTCGGAGACCAGAGGAAAACGTGTTGCTTTCTTGGCTGCTGAACATCGTTTCTCCACCCAGACCTTGAATCTGTGGCCTAGAATCCAGTTCAGTGGATTTATGTTAAATAAAATGGGTGTTGTTTTAGACACCTTGTTCTCTTGGTTAAGAATAGACTCACATCAGATAAGGCTCATATCCTCAGCTACTTACTCACTTTAGACATGGTTCATAGCCATTTCCTCTGGTGTAAGATGAAAACATAGCTGGCATTTCTTGACCTTTTTGTGTGTCAGGGACCAGTTCTAAGATGTTAAATATGTCAACTCACTTAAGAACCCAATGAGGATTATCCATATTTCAAAAGTAAGTGAACTGAACCATAGCTAAGTAGCTGGCCCAAAGTCACACAGCTAATGAATGTTGGAGCTAGGATTTTTTTTCTCTAAAATCTGCACTTTATTGTGAGCACTAAAGGAATGAATACATCTGGTTTCCAGTCAAATTGCATCGATAACCTGTTATCATTTGTTTGAAGTCCTAAACCCAGCATAAATAAGAGGGAGAAACCTAACAGAGAAGCCATGACCTTTATTTTTAGATGAGAAAACTGGCACCTAAGAAAGCAGTTTGTCCAAAGTCACACTAGAAATGATAGAGCTCTCTGAAAAATCTACATCTGTCACTCTTTTATACAGACAGTAAAGATAAACAGTTCAAGGAAATATTTTCTTACTTTGCTATTCTTTTAAAACATCTCTTCAAAGAAAACTGAGGTAGAAGAAATTCTAAGTTTGTACATTTGAAAAATTGGGTAAAATGTACAAAAATTGGGTTATGTACATCTTGCTATGTACATAACAACACGCTTCTGATTCAGGTCTTCTACTTAAGCTTTAAGGACATGCTAATTCGAATTGCCTGGCATCTTCCTGAGCAAGACTTTCAATAGGACTCAGTATGTTCCACTTCATCCAGAAATGTTCTCAAGCATCTTCAAAGGTTGGTTTATTTAGCAAATGGTGTGAGGGTAGGGGCAATAAAAATCAAAGGGGTGGGGGGTGGGGAATTCTTGTCCTTATGTCTCAGCATGGAGGGAGGAGCAATAATAAAATAGTATGCTAAGTGGCAAGTGCTATGGAGAATTAACTGTAAAGCTGGGAAATGGCAGTGGAATAACAAGAACAGGCAGAAGCACTCAATTGTAAAGAGAAGTCAAATCTCTGGATAAGCCCTGAAAACATGAGTGAAGTCGGTCACAAAAAGATTAAAACTGTATGATCCCACTTACATGAAATATCCAGAATCGGCAAGTATATAAAAACTAGTATCTGTAGTTACTGGTAGTGGGAGGAAAGAAGATGGAATTACTACTTAGGGGGTACCAAGTTTCTTCTAGTGGTGATGAAATGGAGTTGGATAGTAGTAATGGTTGTACGACAATGATGTGTAATCAGTATCACTGTTTTGTATTTGGGGGGGGCATCACTGCCCTCTGGTGGGAGTGGGAGGCCCAGCCTTGCTCCTGGAGAGCTGCTGCTGGATTTGAACCACCAAGCCAGTAAGCCACAGTCCCAATCTCAACCACTACACCACCAGGGCTCAGCCCTGTAATCAGTATCATTTAATTTTACAAGTAAAAAAACATTGAATTGGCAAGAGTTTTGTATTTTACCACACAAAAAAATAGGTATACGATTTTACTTAGAAAATGATCTGAAATGTTGAAGTGGATGATGTTGGTAGTTGTGGGAAGTGTCCCAGACAGGAAAAGAGTGTCATTCTTATTATTTAAAGAATCACCGAGATTTATAAGTAACAATTTCATTCAAATTTTTATCCAACACTTTTTAAACTATTCTTGTGTTTACTAGATGAAGTGTACTGCTCACTAAAGCACAGACTCAGCAGGGGAGTTTACTTTGCCTTGTATCATGAAAGGGACTGGTGATTTTATTTTAAAAAGCAACACAGTTATGGTCCTGGCTATCAAGTCTACTTACAGAAAAGTAAACATGACATTTTAATTCACTGTAGACATTGATGGTAGTGTGTGGAGGGTGCTTACATAATTCATGTGGTGAAAAACATATAAAACTGCCCCCTGTAGATTCTAAAGCCAGTGCTTACCTCCCTTATTGAGTAGTATTACAATGCTAAAGTGAAAGATGGTTTGCTTTTTACATAAAGTAGCATTCCGCAATAATGTTGCTTCTTCATCATTTATAAATAGAAGAGGCAATATAGAAAGCAAAATACCAAAGGCCTTTTTCTGTTTCTTTTTTCAGCTATTCCTCTTACTGAATAAGATGAGTGGTAGAGGGAGCATGTCACTGGTTTCCATTAACAAGTTTCTTTTACATGTTATGTATCTGGTTAATAGTCATCAATGGTTCAAGTATTCTTTGGAAGTTTGCTGTGTTAATTGAATGCAGATGATTTGTATTGTTTCACATGAGGTTAACCAATAAATCAGTTGGGTTTTTTTTAAATCTATTTTTTTCTTTTGGTTGTATTTTCTTTATAGATGCTGAAGTACCCTTTCTCGGTGGGCTTAGGGGCCAGCAGAAAAATAAATCAACTTTTCCTCAAGACCTTGCTCCAAAAGAACTATTTCCCTTTGTGTCCAAGGCCGTGGCACTTGCCATCCTTTGCAGTGTGTGAGAGCAAGACACGATGTTATCACACTTCCCCATGCTGTTTTAAGAAGAAACAGAAGCGAGCAGAACTTACCGACAGGTCACCAAGCACCGTCACGACTTACCTGTCTCACAGTCCAAAGCCGGCTCTATTCTTAGCTTTAGCAGGACTGACCCCCTTCGTTGCTCCCCCACTGATCATGGCGGTGACAAAGACCTATATCCCCATATTAGCTTTTACTCAGGTGGCTTATGGAGCTAGTTTCCTGTCTTTTATAGGGGGGATCAGATGGGGTTTTGCTCTGCCAGAAAATAGTCCAGCCAAACCAGACTACTTTAATTTAGCTAGTAGTACAGTTCCTGTTGTTTTTTCATGGTTTGCCTTCCTTATTTCTCAAAGACTTGATGAAGCTATAGTTACCCTAATAATAGGTTTAGGGATCACTTTACACTTGGAAGTTTCTCTGTTGCCATCTTACCCCAATTGGTTCAAAGCTCTAAGGATAGTAGTCACGTTAGTGGCCTTTTTTTCATTTATAATCACTTTATTACTTCAATATACTTACCCAGAGAAAGGACTTGAGAAACCTGATCAAGTAGAATAAACCTAAAACCAACTCTGTAGTAGTGTGTGTACTGTAAGCTTTGTAAGGTTGCATTTTCACATCACCTTCCTGCTTGTTTGCTTCCAGCAGTGGTAATTTTTCTTTTCCAGATTGCTTGTCATTTTAAAAAAGGCATTTCTTAGTAACAAATAAGAATATAAAAATCCCTCGACTCATTTGTGTCACATTGTTAAAGTCCTCAATCTCTATTAAGCTGTATTGTCATACATTAAGATATTGCAATGTTTTAATTGCCTTGAAATTGTGTATTTTTTTTGTCTTGACATTGTGTATTTTTTAAAAGGCTCTCTTGCTAGACTTTATTATTAAAAAAAACAAAACAGGTTCTCAGTTTGGAAGCAAAGCCACTTGAATCTACAAGTGTCTGAAAATAACAGGTGATTTCAGTGTGTTGATGCACAGCAGTCAGTCACCTCTGGGTATTGCATTTGCATGCTCTTACCTAGTGTTAACTTGGTCAAGGATGTGTGATTCTAGTGTAGTAAGGAGCATGTCATGAAGGAGAGAGACAAGTTCTAGGGGGAAAAAAGCTGCACATTTTATGAAGTTTTTAATAAGACTATTTAGCATGATACAAAAATCCATGTGTGTCCTATCACCAAATAGGTATAACACCAGTTGATCAAAAACATTTTAAAAAATAAATTGGAGATATACTTGATCTAAAGGGTAAGCTCATCCGTTAACTCAGAGAAGCACTTTAAGAACCTCAGTAGACACAACCTGTGCTCCAACGTGGAAATCTAGTCTTGGAAAACTCCCTAGTGTCACAGAAGGAAAACATTTTAAATGGAATAAGAATAGCAATCGGCTCTCAGGAGCAGCACTGGGTAGCTCCCACGACCACCGAGGGCAGTGATGCCCCCCCCCCAAAAAAAAAAATGGAGCAGCAATACAAATTTACAGCCTACTGATGAAGAATAGCAATCTGAGGTAAATTATATGGTATGTGGTATCTTTGTACAGTATATTCAAATATTAGCTAAGTCAAATTTCCTAAGGTTTATACATATTATAGCTACTCTAGTGATTCTTTGAAGCGGTTTGTCAGGGACTGTGTTATTAACTGCGGAGCCCTGGTGGTAGAATAGGGTTCCAGTTGGGCTCCTCACCCCAAGTCAGCAATTAAAACCACTCGCTTTCTACCCTCAAGAGATTTTCGAGCAATTCCACTATGATTCAGAATCACTTGATTGCAGTGAGCTGTATTTGAGAATATCGTCTGTTTTTCTTGTAAACCATAAAGCTAGACCTCGTTTTATCATTAGGAAGCTTAGCAGTTAAAGCTCATGGCTGAAACCACTACAGAAGTCTTTTCTTATTATTTAAAGAATAGTTTCTATACACTGTTAAGAACGAAAGGAAATTCATACATTTCTCTAGACACTTTTGGTGAGGAAATGAATTTCTTTGCTAGATTATAGGAGTCTCGTGACAAACCCCCTATCTTCACTAAAGGGAAGAGGAGGCTATCTAATCCCCAAAGATGTGCAGTGTTGGGAATCCTGCATAGGGGTGGTGTCAGAGTCAACTTGATGGCAATAGGTTGAGTTTTATACAATTGGCAACTTCCTTGATCTCAAAATACATTATATACCAAAGTAGGGATAATGTAGTATTTGTAGGCTAATTGCTCAGTTACACTAGCAAAGTGCTATAATTGAATTATATATGTTTAAGAAAGATTTTAAGTATATTTTATGAGAAATTAACAGGATATTCCATTTTGAATTCAAGTTATTTTAGAAGGTCACTTGATAGTTTCTGCTGAGAAAACATTAAAAATGAAATTAAATGTGTAAGCCCCCAAATTACAACAAAACAAACTTTAAAACCTCGACAACCTCAAGATTTGGTGATTGAAGAATACCAGTAATAGACTAAAGTAAATAATACAAAGAAAAGGGAAAAATTCAGCTTTTTTTATTAGTACATTTAACCCAAACAATCTGTCATTATCTAGGGAATAAGCATATTTTCAAAGACCTATCTTTTTAAGGACGTTTTAAGTCTTTGCCCTTGAATTAACCTGTATAATATTGACATTTTTACATAGCAGTACAAAATGCTTTCTTTCAGTGCCACTTTAAGTTGGTTCTGGGAAGTAATGAAAAATTGTTAAAATGTTTTATAATTCTGTTTTGGATCGGAGGGCAGATTCTCTGTAAATATATACTTATATATAAAAGGCACTTAAGTTAGAGCTTCAATAGCCTACAAATTATCCTGATATCCCAACCAGGCATCTGTGACCTTTTAAGATACCCCAGTGAAGGGACACACCTTCCTGCCTGTATTATGTAACCTTTCTCTAATACATATATGTGATTATTGAAGAAAGTTTCCCTATAGGCCAATACAGATATATTATTTTATCTGTGGATTTAATGCATTCATCTAAAATGAATTGCCTATAACAATATATTGAGGGGTCTTAGTTTTAAAAAAAGGAAATAGGGTCACAGAAAAATCCTTGAGTTAGCTAGTCAAACCTAAATATTTGCAATAATTTTAATATATATGGCTCCAACTGGCTAATAAAAAATAAAATTAGCATGAACACAATGATTCTTCCTTTCAGAATGGAACATGGAACAATTCTTTAGAAGGCATCTCCAGGGAAGGGAAGTTTCTAGAAGTAGTTTTGGATCAAGGCCTTTGAACTTATGATTCACCACCTATAACAAGTTTCACAGATACCTAAAAATACTCTCTCCCAATGCAGCAGCTCTGTAATTAGTTTGTACTTTGACTTGAGTACAAATAACCTGTACAATGCTTGTTAACCTTATAAAATTTCCTCCTCTTAAAGCCAAAGATATTTTTGATGACTAAAAAAATAGTAACAAGCAATTCCCTAGTGGTATAAAACAATCTGCTGGACCCTACCATCCATTTGATTATTCTATTGCAATAAAGAACTGTCAGTAAGAATGTCCTATTAATTCCTCACTTGCACTCACACCAATTTAAGCAAAAATTTTAATGCTGTTATCAACAGGCAAATATCTAGCTATGTAAATTATTTGGGACATGGCAGCACAGTGGCGAGGTGCTCAGTGCCTAATCAAAGGTCAGTGATTCAGACCCACCAGCTGTTTCCCAGGAGAGAGGTGTGGACTCTGTGTCCATAAAGATTTACAGCCTCGGAAACTGAGGCAATTGTACTTCGTCCTTAGGGGCGCTATGAGTCAAAATTAACAACAATGGTTTGGGGGTAAATTAGGGCTTCAAAATGTTTGTGGGGAAATTCCATTATTTTTATATACTTTATTCCACAAGTGTTTTGAAGTCTTCTCTTACAGATAATTCCTAACAAGCTGCTCCTAATATATCTTCTGCCAATAAAAAAATTTAAGGCTATTGAAAACTTGGTGTCAGGTAAAAATAGGAAACTGCTTCACTTGTTTTTCTCTGTAGATTAAACAATAGCCACAGGACATTGTGCTCTGCAATGAATAGTGAATTATAGCAAACTTTAAACTGTCAAATTGACATTATTCTTGCATCATTTACGGTCATGTTGAAATTATAGTTGCACTGAAGCAGCAAAAGATAACTAGCTAATAAGTCTCCTGCCCCCCCAAAAATGATTTTACAAGTAGGATTCTACCCTTAGTTTGATAATTATAATAGAACATAAACAGTGTTTCTGTTGTTGGTAAATATAAGCAAATTTGTGTGAGCACTTCATTAATCTACAACATCTATATACCTCTCCAATATTTTTTCCCTAGTTTCTTCAATTATTTAAAAAATTTTATTGGGGGCTCATACAACTCTTATCACAATCCATAAATCCATCATTTCAAACACATTTGTGTATATGCTGCCATCATTTTCAAAACACTTTCTACTGGAGTGTCTCTTTTTTCCCCTCCCTCCCCCACCAACCTTTGATAATGTATAAATTATTATTTTTTCATGTCTTACACTGACCGATGTCTCCCTTCATCCACTTTTCTGTTGCCCATCCCGCTAGGAAGGGGGTTATAGGTATGGTATATCATTGTGATTGGTTCCCCCTTTCTCCCCCAACCTTAAAAATCTCTAGTCATTTTTCAACCAAGTACATGGAAAATCCTGTTCAGAAGATCTTATGATGAAGTACACATTTGATCTGCAAAAGACCAGATGTCAAAAAAAAAAAAAAGACCAGATGTCATATTTTGAGTAAGTTGCTTGTGCTGTAAATTTCATAGTACAGCAACACCCCCTTCACAACGACTAGTGATCATATTACCAATTTCAGTCCATGTATCTGAATGAGGGTTGTAAACTTCAACTGAGTCCAAGGTTCCTGGAGCCAAGAAGTCATGGCTGGAAGATCGTCCTCCAGAAACATAGAGAAGCCCGTTGACAGCCACAACACACATGCCTGCTCTAGGTACCTTCATTGAGGCAACTTCAACCCACTTTTCCTGGTTAAAAGAGAAAATATATATACATATTAGAATCATAATTGGAATAGAGATAATTGCTGAGAAGCCAGATAATCTTTTCATACATGCTTTAAATTTCAAATTTACAATGCAGCCATACAGCATTCTTAAATGAACTTCCATGTGGAAAAGTAGTGAATTCAGAATAAAACAGTTGAAAAATCATACTCGTAATTACAAAATCTGGTGTCAACTAGAAGTGATTTCACATGAAGAGGTGGAGTCTGGCCTGTCAATCAAGATAGAACTAATAAGGCCTGTGTGTGGGCATGACCTGAGAATTCTGGGAACTCCTGTATTTTCTCTTTGGAGGCAGGAGACACTTCTCTGCTCACTCCCTGAGAGACATTCTACTGACAAGACATATGCTACAAATGGAGAAGCCACATGGTCCTACTCTAATGCAACCAGACCTCTGGACCCACAAGACTTCCAACCCATTGGCCTGTGAACCTCCTGCATTCGCCATCATTTCATGTATTGTCTGAAGAGGACTTTATAGATTGGTATTAAGACATATTGGTTATTGGGTTTATAGACAATCTGGACTGGGATGTTTTCTCAATATTCAGTTGCTCTTTTTTATAGTTTTCTTCTATAATAATAGTGTCTATGAATTTGCTCTTCTAGTCTACCCAGACTGACACACATATCTATGAAGACAGTCATAAATTATGAGATGACCTAGAAATCATTAACAAGGGTTGGTTAACTTTAAAAAGCTTATGAAAGTTTTAAAATTTTAATTTCATCTTTCCATGAACTCTTTGAATCCTTTAGTATACAGCCCAGCATTCTGGGAAGCTAGTTCTGTGGAATACATATAAAACTATAAAAGCTCCAAGGAAAAAGCTTATCTAGCAAATTTTAAAACCACTGATTAATAACCTGATTTACACATCTCAGAATAATAAACCATATAATACTTGCCCAATATAACCATGAATACTTTTTCAAAGAATCACATTTTCTACAGATCACACAAACTATGGCTTGTTTTTGTACAGTCTTCAGACTAAAAAGAGTTTGTATGTAGCTGGCAAGGCCTAAAATACTACCTGGCCCTTAACATAAATGTGTTAACTCCTCATATATATTGTTTCCTAAAAAAACTTTGATAAGCGGCTGAGCCTGTGGTGTAGTGATTGAGTGCAGGACTGCGGCCTATGGGCGTGGCGGTTCAAATCCTGCAGCAGCTCTCCAGGAGCAAGGCTGGGTAGCTCCCATGACCACCAGAGGGCAGTGATGCAAAAAAAAATTTTTTGATATGTTGCTATAGTTAGAATGACTAGTTAATGTCCTACTCCAAGGAAAATGTCTACCCAGAGAGTAGGAAGCTTCTAAAGATCTAAGGAAGTAGCCGAGAGAGGAAGGGACAAGTGGCCAGTGATTGTTCACCAATATTAAAAAGACATTTGGGGGGAAGGCACGCTGTCCTCCAGTGGTCGTGGGAGCTACCCAGAGTTGCTCCTGAGAGCCGCCGCTGGATTTGAACCAAGCCCGTGAGCCACAGTCCCGCACTCAACCACATACACCACTAAAAAGATATTTTTGAATCTCACAATTCTGATAGTAAATGGCTCTTTAGAAGTAAAGTCCACTGGGACGGAGGTTCAATTCCAGCAGTGGGGCTGGGCCTCCTACTCCCACCACTGGAGAGCAGTGATGCGCGCCCACTGCCCCTCCCCCCCCCCAAAAAAAAAAAACCCTTAGAAGTAAAGCAGTTTTAGGCTGAGCCTTGGTGGTGTAGTGGTTGTGTGCAGGACTGTGGCCCACAGAGTTGATGGTTCAAATCCAGCAGCAGCTCTCCAGGAGCAAGGCTGGACTTCCTACTCCCATCAGGGCAGTGATGCCACAAAACAAAACAAAACAAAAAAAAGCAAAGCAGTTTTATTGAAGGTATTGTAACAGCCTGAACCAGAGGTACTCAGACCAGAGTGAAACTAATAAGCTTTCTAAAGAACAAGTGTCATTCAAGAGTAATCATGCTACGATTTCAGTTCATACACGCACAGGTTAACTGTAGATGAAATGTTTTTAAACATTATTGGTGATCAGTGGACAACTGTCAGCAAGTTCTTTCAGTAATATATGTAATCTCATTGGGTGCCTGGAAAAAAGATCCACTCTAAACAGGTGTTTCTGAGGGAATGCACTGAGCCAATTAAATTGGCAGAGAGGTCAGCTCAGAAGGTTATGGTGACTTTATTTTGGGATTCTTAAGGAGGCATCTTGATAAAATTGCTCCAAAGACACAGAATGATCAAGGAGACTTTAGGAAATTGTCCCCACCCCCAAATTTGTCAGTTTCAATGGAAGTTGTGTTCACGACTATTTCCCTCTTACATGTTCTCAAGTGATTCTTCCTTTTATTTGCCCCTTTCCTTTCTTACTTGGCCAGATTTGGCTTTCTATTCTGGGATCTTTTTGTGGTCTTTGTCCAGTTTTAGCTAGTGATAACCCCCTTACTAGGATGAATGCCCACATGGACAGTTGTCCTCTGTTAGCGGCCTGTTCAATGTAGATGGCACATTTCTTCTTGTAAACCTGGACCACTTTGCCAATTTGCTGACCTTTGTAGTATCCTCAACTCAACCTGGACTTCATTCTTCATCATCCTTGCAAGGGGCATGAACCAAACACTGTATTTTTGTTTCAAGGGGAATGAGGGGAAGATATAATCTTTCTGTGCATGTGGGAAGCGACATTAAAATACCTTTTCCTATTTTTGTTCTCATGCAAAGTCACAAAGGGATTAATTTCATTTTGGCCACTGCTAGGGAAAAGCAAAGTTTTTTTAGAAAGTGGGAAGTTGCATTGGTGAGAGAAGGACAAGAAAAGTTATGCCATGGAAGTTTGTTCCTCTTACTGACAAGGTACCTGCTTAGGGGTTGGCAAACTACAGCTCAAAAGCCATCTGCAACTCTTTGGGTACATTATGTGTTTCTGAAGGAAAATTGAAAATGAAAATACAACTATCCTACTTCATTAAAAAAAAAAGTAACCGGCTGAGCCCCGGTGGCGTAGTGGTTGTGCGCGGGACTGCGGCCCACTGGGATGGAGGTTCGATTCCAGCTCCACGGAGCAAAGGCTGGGCCTCCTACTCCCACCACCTGAGGGCAGTGATGCCCCCCCCCCCCAAAAAAAAAAAAAAGTAACCATTTGAAGGCAGGGACTTAACGAGCTTCACATTCCAGCAGCTGGTATAGCAGCAACACATTATAGACTGTACTGGTTGCTCTGAACCTAGACCCAAGAAAATCCATTGAAATTGAAGGACCAGGATAAATTTACTTTTACTTTTTCAGGTTAAATTTCAACACTGAGCATCTAAAATCACAGGACAAATCACAAAACTGGCATAGCTGAGAAAATATTTGTACTTTAAACAATCACAAAAAATTCCATAATTGGATAAGGTAAATCAGAATGTGTAGGGTATCGTTCGGCAGAACTAACCTTTGCTTTCCCACCAAATGAATCTTGACAAGAACAAAAGGAGTTTGCAGTCCATATTGTTTACCTTTTTTTTCTATCAATGTTTTACAACTACAATTTGCTTTTTATCCTGCACCTCCAAATAAACTCTGTTAAGACCAAAATATGTTTTATATATAAACTGTAGGGTTGGAAAATGTAAAGCTTCATTGGTATATGTGCCACCAAAGCAAGCACTGTACAACGTCATTGGGGTGGCTGTTGTTATGGAGTTGGCCTCAACTCATGAGCAACATGATTATAATACAGAGTTTTCCTTGGCTGATTTTCAGAAATAGATTGACCTTTATTCTAAGTCTGTTATGGCCTTTCTTGTAAGTCTATTATATGGAATATGTTCAATATAATAAAATGCCAGCTTCAACTGACAGATGAGTGGTAGCTACACTCTTGCAAAATCAAACCCAAGTCTCTCTCACACAGAAGGCCTATACCCCTATAACTGAACCACCACTATTTTCAATTTAGGATTTGGATGAGGGATCCTCAAGCTTTTCTTTTTGTTTGTTTTGTTTTGTTTTATTTTGTTTTGTGGGCTTCACTGCCCTCCAGTGGTTGTGGGAGCCACCCAGTGCCGCTCCTGAGAGCCGCCGCTGGATTTGAACCACCAAGTCCGCGGGCCGCAGCCCCGCACTCAACCACTTACGCCACCGGGGCTCAGCCCGATCCTCAAGCTTTTTAAGGAGGGGGCCAGTTCACTGTCCCTCAGACCGTTGGAGGACCGGATTATTATTAAAATAAAAACAAAACTATGAACAATTCACTGTGGGCCTGGGACAAGTCGGCTGCTAAGCAGGGCAGCGGCGACGGCAAAAGCACCCGGTGGGCTGAATGAATGTCCTCAGCGGGCCCCATGTGGCCCCTGGGCAGTAGTTTTGAGAACCCCTGATTTAGAGAGCAAATAACATTATCATTTCAGAGTTAGACATGAAAGTGGGCTGAGCCCCGGTGGCGTAGTGGTTGTGCGTGGGACGGCGGCCCCCTGGGATGGAGGTTTGACTCCAGCTCCACGGAGCAAAGGCGGGGCCTCCTACTCCCACCACCTGAGGGCAGTGATGCCCACCCCCACCCCACCCCCCAAAAAAAGTGAAAATAACTCAGCATTGCTAAGCACTTACTTTAGAATTAAAACTGGTTATTTTCAGTCTCCATTGCCTTCGAGTCAGACTCATGGCAACCCTCTATCAGATTTCCAAGGCTATAGAGAGCTTCAATCCTCCCCCTCAGAGCAACTGGTGGGTTTGAACTGCTAACCTTGTGATTAACAGTTCAATGCTTACCCAACAGCACTACCAGGGCTCCTCCACAGCAATAGAGCAAAACTACACTGTAAGATATGAAAATGGAAGTCAGAAGAGATTTGTTCTGAAGCACACAATAACTACATAAATGATAAAGTGAAAGAGCTGAATAGATTTCAAAGGGCACCTGAAGAAGACAATAGTATTACTTTGAACAAAAAAGTGCAACGATCTGAAGTTAGAAACCCAAAGGGATGAAAACAGTTGCTATTTCTCAAGCTGAAAACTTCAATCACGTTGTAATACTGAAGGAGTCTATGGGCAAAAAGTTGAATGATACAAGAAGCATCAAAAGATGAAAGAACAGGGCTGAGCCCCGGTGGTGTAAGTGGTTGAGTGTGGGACTGCGGCCTGCGGGCTTGGAGGTTCAAATCCAGTGGTGGCTATCAGGAGCAGCGCTGGGCAGCTCCCACGACCACCAGAGGGCAGTGATGCCCCCCCCACCGCAAAAAAGATGAAAGAACAACAAAGCCCACATGGAAGAAGCACACCAGCGTATGTAACCAAGAGATGCCAAATCAATCAATTATGAGGTTTCAAGAACTAACAGTCATAACATTATATGCTTACTTTCCTGATATGATCACTCACAACAGATACGTGCACAAGCAAATGTGGTGAAGAAAGCTGATGGTCCCCGGCTATCAAAAGATGTGTGAGGTCTTAATGGCTTGAAAGTAAATAAGTGGCCATCTAACTAAGAGGCAAGCCCACATGGAAGAAGAACAATAGCCTGTGTGACCACGAGGTGTCAAAGGGATCCGGTATCAAGCATCAAAGACCTAAAAATTATATCATTATAAATGAGGAGTTCAGATTGGGGACTCAAAGCCCTTCAATAAGTGAAGCGACATCCTCTTACGGAGGGGTTGCAGCGAGGGAATGAGCTAGTCTGCGTACAGTGTAGTACCAATGAAATGTGCAACTTTCCTTTGATTCTCAAATGCTTCCTCCCAGCGACTATCATTATTCCAATTCTGCAAGACAGGTTCAACTAGACCAGGCAATGTACATTGGAGTCAGAAACGTGGGAATTTAGGATAGATAATCCCTTGAGACTAGTGGGGAGTGGTGACACTGGTAAGGTGGAGGGATGGTAGAGTAGAAAGGGGGAACTAAACAGTTTAACAATAAACTACATGGGTGTAGAAAGGGGGAACTAATTTCTGGGATTTACATGTGACTTCTCTGGGGTGCAGACAATGAGGGCAGGGTGAGTGAAGTGATACATTGGGACAGTGTACAATATGAAGAGGTAATAACAATTTACAATGCATTGAATGTTTCAAGAGCTGAAAGAGCACACAATAAAATCTGTATTAAAAAAAGAAAGGGGCTGAGCCCCGGTGGCGTAGTGATTGTGCGTGGGACTGCAGCCCAATGGGATGGAGGTTCGATTCCAGCTCCACGGAGCAAAGGCTGGGCCTCCTACTCCCACCACCTGAGGGCAGTGATGCCTCCCCCCCAGAAAAAAACAATAAAAAAAGAAAGAAAGAAAGAACTACTGTACTAAAAGAAACCAATGCACTGCCTGGGTTAATTCTGACCTCTAGCAACTCTAGCTAGGGTTTCCAAGGCTACAGATCTTTATCGGACCGATGAGAAGCTGACACCAAGGGCCCGAGTGGCAAAGCGGATATTTGGAGAGTGTTAATGAAAGCAGGCATGTGGAGGTGCTTGGCACAGTATATGTCACTGTATATTGTGAAAAGCGATGTGCGAACCCCAAAAACATGATTAAAGAAAAAAGAAAAAATCTTTATAGGAGCGTATAACCTCAATTCTCTTCCCTGGAACAGATAGTGGGGTTGGCTGTAGTTAGCAGTCCAGTGCTTCCCGGACTGCTCCATATCAAAAAGGATCCCTCCTCTCCTCAAAACAACTCACTGCCATCAAGCCGATCCCCACTGGGAGAGACTCTAGAACCGAGGAGTATTGTCCATGCGAGTCTCCGGGGCTAGGAACCTTGATGGGAGCGGAAAGCCTCATCTCGTCAAAGGTTTGAACCACTGACCTTGTGGTTAGCAGCTCAACATATAACCCACTCCACCACTACAGCTCCTTTGAATTAGTCGACATTAAACCATTTCAAGAGGTAGCTTATGACCAAGAGCCTTTGAAACTGAAGGACGACGTTCAAGCTGTATATAATAAAAGAATAAGACATCATAATCTCACTGTGTGAAACCATTAACAGCTTCAAAATATGAGAAGCAAAACAAAAGATTTTGGTAGCAATTGCATAATACTGCTTACTGTGATTGAACTAGGAAATGGTATGTCTGAATTGGCTTCTAATTAAGTGATTTGGGGGAAAAAAAACACGACGGAGTTGAAAGAAAAAATAGATAAATCCGGGGGCAGAGCCCCGGTGGTGTAGTGGTTGAGTGCGGCCCACTGGCTTGGTGGTTCAAATCCAGCAGCAGCTCTCCAGGAGCAAGGCTGGGCCTCCCACTCCCACCAGAGGGCAGTGATGCCCCCCTCCCCCAAAATAGATAAAGCCACAGTTTTTTGTTTTGTTTTTTTGGCATCAGTGAAATCCACAATTATAAAGACTTCCAATATTCTTTTCTCAGTCAGAACAGTTAGACAGAAAGTTTGTAAGGCTAGGGGAGACGAACAACACTAAAAACTGACTGACATTTATACAATACTGATTTCAAAACAATACAAAGGGTACAGATAAAATATGTGCAGAAACAAATTTTTTATAAAATACAGTACCTGATCACAATGGAATACCCCCAAGTATTTAGTAATTGCATAACATACATTCTAACTGGTAAAATAAGGCAGTATTTTGAGATAAATGCTAATAAAAATACAAAATGTCAAAGTGTGTGATACGCAGGTAAAAACACTGCTTAAGGGGAATACATAACTTTAAGAGACTTATTTTAGAGAACAGGAAGGTCTAGGTTTCCACTTTGAGAATTCAGGAATAAAGCAAATTAACCCAAAATCCATACAGGGAAGGAAAACAAAAGAACAGAAATTAAGTAGAAGATGGAACAACAATAAAAATACACTAAAAACTGTTTCTTTAAAATGGGGGCTGAAAAAAAGAAAAAAAAATGGGGGCTGAGCCCTAGTGGCGTAGTGGTTGTGCACGGGAACGTGGCCCACTGGGATGGAGGTTCAATTCCAGCTCCACAGGAGCAAAGGCTGGGCCTCCTACTCCCACCACCTGAGGGCAGTGATGCCCCCCCAAAAGAAAAAAATGACAAGAAACACAAGAGGACATCATCACTAATTCACAAATACTAATAGGATATTAAATATTTGAAATTATCCAACTTACCTCTTCAAAGGAATATTTTTCTACAGTGTGAAGAGCACCTTGCGTTTCATTCCATCCTCCAATAGAATACATGCAGTCATTTAGGGCAGCCACTCCAAGATATGATCTCCTGGTTCCCATTGGAGGAAGTGGAGACCAGCGTTTGGAAAGTGGATCATAAACTTCAAAAGAACGAAGCTCTAGTCCCTCATTGCTGATACCTCCAACCACATAAATTAAACCTGGAGATGGTATAGTTTTCTTCAGATGTTATGTAAAATAGAGATAAATAATAATAAAAAGTAGTAAAAAATAATAAATAGTACTTGTCATCTCAATTTATGTTGATGCAATACTTAATATAGTACTTATAATTGAGTTTCCAGTCATTTCAACATCATATTAGAAATGGTAACTACCTTTTGTTGATTGCTAAATGGTGAATAATGATGTGCTTTACTCTAATAATCACAATTCAAGATGCTTTTACTATTTAAATGAAAGGAAAAAATAAACATGCTCGGAGAATTTAATTAACTTGCCCCAGTTATTTGGGTTTGCTTTCAAACCTGGATTTGCCTGGCTCTAAAATTGTGAGTTCTTTATATATGACTCGCTTGAAAAATAACACACACATATTCACGACTTGCTATTATTTAGTTTGCAAGACACATATGTATGTATGCATGTATACAAATATATATATATATATATCTTTTCCCCCTCTTCTGGATTGCAAGTCATATTTGATATAATTATAGTCATAATTTGGTTACACAAATTCGACAGCCTCTCAGGATCTGTCACACAGATTGTTAGTGACTACACTCTTCCTTTCAAACAAACCTTTGAAGGTTTGTTACCTTGTAGCTTTTGCTGTTGATGATCCTCTGCTCAGACTATCTCCCCTTTTCTACCATCTGTCAAAAGCCTACCCTTTTAAGGTTCATGTTATCTGTGATTTCCTTACCTCAAGGTTGGTGTTCAAACGATCAGTCTCACAGAAGATGAGGCTGTTTGTTCTTGTAAATTTACAAAGCCCCCGAAACACAGGCTCCCAAATTTATTTGGCCTACCTCTGTCTTTTCAGAAAAACAAAACTAGTGCCTCACTTTGCAATGAAAAACTTTTGTACTACAGTTCATAATCAAGGATAAGTATAGGTAGGTATTTGCTTTTGTAACCCCCTGGATGGTTATAGCACTCCCTCCCCCCCAAGGAGGCCAGTATTGCCTACTTTGGAAAGCACTACTTAAATGAGTTGTAATCAACTCAATGGCAGTGGGTTCAGTTTGTGTTTTTCCTAATATTTAAGTCTTAATGTCTACGTTAATTTATTTAATCTAAATACATTGTATTTTAAGTGAAAGAAAATTAGTGTCCTCTTTAGCAATATTTGTTAACAGAATTTATTTAAAGGAGGTTCAAAAGTTCATGAAAAAATGTAATTAAAATAGAATTTTCCCATGAACCTTTTGAAACCCCCTACTATGAATTGTTTCATGCCAAAGGCTACCATTTTTGAGATGTATCAGCATGGTCCTTATTTCCAGTCGATTTCCATTGATGTAGCTTCCTTTTCTTCTCCTTGTCTTCATAGCTTTTTGTTTTTGTTTTTTGGGGTTTTTTTTTTTTGGGGGGGGGGGGGGGGG
>PVJH01021546.1:0-38384 GCA_004026705.1 Nesogale talazaci | reverse complement strand
ACATCCCCAGATCGCTGAGGATGGTATAGTCCGGGCAGTGTTGGGTTCCCTTGGACTCAGGTCACTATGAATGTGGCAGTCACTGATCTGTGTCAATTTCAGCACTGGAAGTGTAGGGGTGGAGTCTAGCCTGTCAGACTGGAGATAGCCAATGAGGCCTCTGTGTGGGCATGACTTTCTCCTGAGAATTCTGGGAAGTCTTGCGGTATTTCCTAATTGGAGGTGAGAGGCTTGACTCACTTTCCTGGAGACATGCTACTGACAAGACAAGATGGCAGCATATACCCTGAGTCCTAGGAGCTGGAGAAGCCCCGAGGAGAAGTTGCATGAGCTTACCTTGATGGAACCAGAGCTCTGAAGTCAGAAAAGCCACAGAGAGACCCTGCCATCACTGAGATGCTTCTACTGCCAATGGATCCTGCTGATGGACCCTGAGCCCTGGAAACGAGGAGCCATGGGGAGACTCCACCCAGCACCGGGATGCTTCAACTGCCGCTGGATACACAAGACTCTGCACCCACTGATCTGTGATTGTCCTGGTGTCATGCACTCTGCACTCATGCAGGTGCTTCATGAGTCAAAAGGAGACTTTGTAGACTGGTATCAGGCATATGGGCTAATATCGGACTTATGACCTTAGACTGGACTGGGTTGGGATGCTTTCTTGAGGTTCCATTCCTCTTGTATATAAATCTTTCCCTTATAGCCACATGCATGTCTACGAATTTGTTTCTCTAGTCTATCCGGATTAACACAAGTAGTATCTCACTCTCCAGCCCCTAAAAACAGCCGCCTCATCAACAATTGGATAAGCTTTCTGTGGAACAATTCTAGGATAGAGACATTTCCTAGAATGTGTTCAGTGTTCAGATGAAGAACCGACCAGCAGAACAAAGCTCAAGACACCAGAAGCAGGACCAGAGGTCAGGGCTGCCTAGCCCCCTACCACCCGCTTTGTGCTTGCCGGGACAGATGAACATGAATGGGTAGGGTCCTCTTAGGCATCCAGATTCCTTCACCAGGAGCTGGATGGACTCGGGCAGATTCAATTCCTGGAAACAGGAACTTGGACCCTGAAGCATGGAAGGGCATTGAGAGCATGGAACTCAAGCTTCGAAGCCCTTGAGCACAAAATGCTGGGAATAGCAAGGGGCTAAGGGGACCTGGTGCCCAATTAGTTAGTTCACACTAGTCTGTCCATCTCCCTTGGCTTTAGACCCAAAGTCCTAAAGCGCTCTTTCCTTCCTCTTCCCCCTTTGACAATACAGACTTTGCAGATAACTTGGAAGGCGCTAGACTTGGCAAAAATGTATGTAAATAACAACAACAACAACAACAACAACAACAACAAAACACTCTTATTTGGAGTTTTCAGATCTCAGAAAGAGCCTCCGCGGTGAAGGACCAGAGCTGGCCTCCTTGGCATGCCAGCTTGTTCTGGATTGGCTGCATGGGCCCAGGAGCCCCTGAGTGGCACAGCTGGCCATGCGTCCAACTATTAAGGGGGGCTGTCTGAACCCATTGAAGGCACATCAGAAGACACCTGGTGACTGAATCCTACATTTGGGGAGCAGATTTCAAGTGCTAGTTCTATCCTGCACGCACACGGCCCCCATAAGACAGAACCTCCCCATTTGCAACCCGGAACAGCAACAGCACGGGCTCCTCCCACCTGTGCCCTGGAGGTGCATGCAGGGGGCTGAGGGAGAGGTGAGGCCCAGCAGGTATCCCTTGGCCAGTCCCGTGGGTCTTCCCGTGAGACAGGCCCTCCCTGGTGTGAGAGCTGGAGGTACAAGCCGCTTGGAGGGCGCGTTTACTGTTCTGCATTCTTCCCGTGCCGGTGGTGCTGTGGGTTGGGCTTGGACTGCTCACCCTGAAGCCGGCAGTTCACACCCACCTGCTGCTCTCAGCGGGCAAGATGAGGTTATCTGCCCCCATAGAGATGTACAGTCCCAGGGCGCTTACCTAGGGTTACTGTGAGCCCACGGTGGCTTCTTCTCAATCTCTGCCCCCCCCTTTGGGGCCCCTTCCCACTTCCCAGATCCTCTCCCATCAATCTTGGGGGAGGATTTAGTCCCAGGCACAGGCTGACTGGGCGTACCTCCTCCAGTGGGGTTCATCCAAGTCATCAGTTCAGCATCTGGCCAGCGATCAGAAAAGTGTTTATTTGCTCAAGGCTGGGTTCCACCTCAAACCTCTGTGGTTGACTTAATAGATTTGGGGTTTGTGGAAGGCCTTTCACTTGAGAAACCCCAGCTAGACTGCGTGTCAGCCCTAAATGCTCTCCCCCCCCCTCCTACCCCCCCCCCCCAACTGCCTTCTGGATCGGCCACTTGTGCATTGTGGCTCCCTGTGATGAAGACAGCTATGCTAAAGGCGGTGCACCACAGCGAGGGAGATGAAGCAGGATGCTTGGGGTGGGGCGTGGGGGCAGGGGGTGGTTATCAAAGCGGGCATCTGTCTGTGTACACTGGCATATCAGCCCCATCAGACATTCTGGGTATGGCCACAGCGCATGAAGGAGTCAGCGCAGACTGAGCTTTGGACACGGAGGGCTGCCTTTAGGTTAAAGGAGTTAAGATAGCACCAGGTAGCAATGGCTTAGCCCCGTGGGTGCTCCTGACTCTGGGAACCCCACACGGTACAAGTAAGCCACTTCCCAGGGTTTTCGTTCCTTTACCCCCATAGGTGTGGTAGTCACATAACTTCATGTCGACTTGATACTTAAATGTAGGGGTGGGTCTAGCCTGCCCATCAGGTCAGGCTGATGATGCCTCCTTGTGGGTATGACTTTCTCCTGAGGATTCTGGAAGCTTCCTCCCTTTCTCCGGGGAGGTGGGCCATACTCTCTCCCTCTGCCCGGGTCTTCCTGTGGACAAGCCGTGGGGATCCACAGTTGGAGAGCTGGAGAAGTCATGTGGTGACCTGCACCGACACAGATGCTTCTAACACCACTGGATCCACAAGACTTTGCATTCACCAGCCTGTGATCTTCCTGCATTTTTGCCTCATTGCATGTGACCGAGTGAGTCTGAAGAAGGATTTTTAGACCCGTATTGGAGTGATGAGCCACTATCAGACTTGTGGGCTCGATCTGGGTGTTTTCTTAATATACAATGACTCTGATATAAAGCTCTTCCTTATACCCATAGGAGTGTCTCTGGATGTGTGTCCCTCGTCAACCCGGACTAACAGAAGAGGGGCTTCCTGAGTGTCATCTCTGTGGAAGCAGACTGCCAGGTCTTTCTTCTGTGGGATCGTTCCATGGATTTCAAGTGCCAGACTTTCAGGCTAATTGTTGCTAGGTGCCATCAGTGCAGAGCGACCCTGTGTACAGCAGAATGAAGCAGCGAGACACCATCGTCACATTTGTTAGATCTGAGCCCATTATTGTTGCCACTGTAGCTTCGGTGTCTTGACTCCTCACAGGCACTCTCTGTCTGCAAACTTTTAAAAACCAACTGCCATCCAGTCAATTCCGATTCAGTGCGATCCTAGAAGTAGGGTAGAATCGACCCTGTGGGTTTTCGAGCCCGTAACTCTTTACAGGAGTAGAAAGCCTCATCTTCTTCGGAGCACCTGGTGGTTTCAAACCACCAGTCCATCACTTAACCCACTGTGCCTCCAGTGCTGCTCTCCGGAGGGAGACTAATGCCTTCAGGAACCAAAGTGCCGTGTCAGTGTAGAGAGAGACCGGTCTGGGGAAGGGCAAAGAGGGGTTTGGGGACTGCCCCTGGGACATTCTGTCAGCATTCGATCCCTCGTGAGGAAGGACCTGACACTGTTCTAGCTGGAGGAAGCTGAAAGCAGCACTGAACTTGGTGCCAGGAGACCTGGGTTCTGCTCCAGTTAATCCAGGCTCTGCCTTCAAAGAAGGCCCTCCCTCTGCCCAAGGCTTCCATTTCTCCACCTCTGAAGTGAGGGGCCCTGGTGGCGAAGTGGGATAAGCATTGGCCTGATAACCTTAAGGTCAGCAGTTTGAAACCACTGGTTGCTCTGCCGAAGAAAGATGAGGCCTTTTGCTCCCTGCACCACTGTCTGTGCCTCTGAGTCGGAATCGACTGCATGGCAGTTTAAAAAATAAATGAGCTGGCCATGGTCTCTACTGCTGCAGAAGGCCATGGAGGCTGCCCTCTATATAGGAACAGGGGTGTGTGGCTCTGCAGTCCAAAGGGTGGAGCTCTTGACTTCCCAGAACACGCCTGGGCAGCTGTGAAGATAGCTGCATTCCATCTTGGTCTCCTGGTCCCCCTGATCTCCCTCTCCAGTGCTCAGCTTGCCTGTGTCTGCATTCCTTTCCTGGTAGGCAGGGTGGCAGTTTTCTAGTGACTGGGGTTTGAATGTCCACCTGTTCCACCCCCTCCCATTCCACCCCCCACCTGGTGGATCTTTTGCATGAGAGGGAGAGAGAGACAGGGACTGGCTCCCTTTTGGACCTGCTTGGAACTTCTGAGGGATTAAGGGCTTTCAGATACTTAAAGTAAATGGGTGTTAATGGAGTTTAAAAGCTCCAAGCAGGAGTTACAGCTTCCTTCTACCTGCTAAATTTCCTCCAGAGGGCTTTTTGGGATTGCAGGCACAGAGAGGACTGGCTTGTTTTCGGGGCGAAATTTCTTCAGAAATTGAGATGGAATGAGAAAGCAGCAACAACAAAACCCCACATGGGATTAGGTGCCGGGTGGATTCTGTAAAGAGAGAATGGTGGTTGGCGTCGCTTTTGTTTCCAGTGTTTGGGAGTTCCTTTCAGCTACTGTTTTTCTGAGTTATGCAGCAGGGAAATGAGGGCTGAATTTGACCCATCCTGTCTGTTCTCTGTGCAATTCCATAGACCAGGAAGCAGCCAATTGCCGCTTGCCAGCCACATGCGGCATTTTCTGCACATATCAAAAACTATGACAGTTTCATGTAAAGGATCTTTGTGTGTAAAAATTAGGCTTATGGCTCTCGGGTGCTTTTTAAATTGTCGAGACAGGATTGACTCTTCCGTCTCCAAAGTTTGCCAGCCCCCACCTCAGGACAATCACCGACGTGTGTCTCCTATTTGTGTTCTGTTGGAGTGCTCTTGGGATGTACAGGTCCACCCACCTCATGGTTGGGCAATTTGAGGGATGGTGTGGTGACACTCAAGTCATCATCATATCCCAGGATATCCAAGCGGTCGTGTCAACAAATACATGACCGCCATCCTCCTCACGGGTCGAAGTCGTCTGAGAAGGCTGTGGATTCTATTTGTCAAAAGGAATATTCTGGAGAGACGTGGTCTTCCAGAGGAGAGTCCAGATATTCCCTTCATGCCCGTGGGGACAAGTGTTCAAGTTATGCTGCGGCTTTTGATCAGGGCCAGCAGGGCCCGTTCTAACTGGCATTTTGCAATCTGGAGCATAACTGCTCAAAGGTTGGCAGGTAACTACGTTGAGTAGGTGAGGAATCGTGACTTTTTTTTTTTTCTGATCTCAAATCTTAATGCAACAGATACATGACAATGCTTGACTCTTTCAGGACTGAGGGGGACAGATTGCTTTCAAAGTCCATATTGTGCATGGAAGGTTGTGGCTTTGGAAGAGCTGAGCTTGATCTGAGTTGGGGCAGTGGTGGCACAGAGAGGAAGGAGACCTGGATTTAGTCCCAGGCCGGTGCACCCACCACTGTGCTAATCTGTCTGTGCTATTGTTCTGAGGATGAAGAAATTTCAGCAGAGGTTCTTGATAAAGATGGGTTAAGAAGAAAGACCTGAAGATCCACCCTGTGGTTGACAATGGTCTAATCTGCAACCACTCCTGGGGATGGTGCAGAGCTGGGGTTGCCATGAGTCAAAACTGTCTCCATGACAACAAACAGCAACATTAGCCTCCCTAGACCTTAGCCATATTGTTCTTGTGGTGGTCATCAGTGGGGTGCTGCTGTCTTGCTTCAACTCAGAGTACAACAGAATGAAACATTGACCAGTTGTGCACCATCCTCCCTATTGTTAGGTTTGAAGCCATTGAAGCAGCCATCTCATTGATGGTCTTCCTCTTTTTCATTGACCTTCTATGCCAGGAAGCATGATCTCTTCCAGGATCTGGTCTCTTCTGACAACAGGCCTGGGACTAAATCCAGGTCTCCTACCTGGAGGGGAAGGCTTCTAGCTCTGTGCCACCACTGCCCCAACTCAGATCATGCTCAGCTCTTCCAAAGCCACAACCTTCCATGCACAACATGGACTTTGAAAACAATCTGTCCCCTTCAGTGCTGAAAGGATCAAGCATTGTCATGTATCTGTTGAATTAAGATTTGAGATCAGAAAGCTTACATCTCAGGAGCATTCTAGCAGAACTCCTTCCAAGACAGATTGATCTTTTCTCCTGGAAGTCTATGATACTTTCAGTATTTTTCACCAGCCACCACAATTCAAATGCATCCATTCTTCTGTGATCCTTCTTATTCGATGTTCAGTTTTCAACTTAGTCCTCAAAGTGACATCCTTGCTCTTAAACACTTTAAAGATACCTTGTGTAGCAGATTTGTCCACGGTAATAACTTATTTAATTTCTTGATGGCTGCTTCCATGAGCATTGATGGTGGATCTTAGTAAGATTAAGTCCTTGACATCCAGTTGTGAGAATTTTTTTTTATATTGAGTTGTAAAGCATACTAAAATCTGCAATCCTTGATCTTCATCAGCATATGCTTCAAGTTCTCATATGCTTCCAGTTCTCCTTGTTTTCCACAAACAAGGTTGTGTCCACTTCTTAAGAAGTCTTCCTCCAATCCTAATGCCTACTTCTTCATGAAGACCAGCTTCTCAGATTATTGAATACAAATTGAATAGGTGAGGTGAAAGGATACAACCCTGATGTACATCTTTCTTGATTTTAAGCTATGCAGTATTCTCTTGTTCTGTTTGAAGGCTGCTGCTTATTCCATGTACAACTTCCCCATGAGCAAAATGAAGTGTGTGAATTCCTGTTCTTCCCAACGTGCTCCATTGTTATCATCCACCCAGTCAAATGCCTTTGCGTAGTCATTAAAGCACAAGTGAACATCTTTCCGGTCTTCTCTGCTTTCGGCCCAGATCTAGCTGTCATCAGCAGTGATATCCCTCTGTGCCACATCTTTTGATTCTTGCTTGAATTTCTGGCAACTCCCTGTTAGTGTACTGCTACAACCATTTTTAAATTATCTTCAACAAAATTTGCTTGTGCTATTAATGACATTGTCATCTTTCTTTGGAATGAATGGATCTCTTTCAGGCAGTTGTCTTCCAAGTTTCCTGGCCTAGGTGAGGGCTTGTTTTCAGTGCCTCACCAGCTTTTTGAAACATTTCTATTGGTAATCTATTCATTCACGGACATGTGTTTTCCTGCTAATGCCTTCCATGCAGCCTGGACTTATTCCCTTCAGCATTCTTGGATCCTGATCCCGTGTGCCTCTTGAGATGACTGTGTGTCCAGGAGCTCTTTTTGGTTCAGTGATTGTGTACTCATTCCATTCTCCTCTGATGTTTCCTGTGTGGTTCGGGATTTTGCCCATAGAATCCTTCAATATTGTAGTCTGAGGCTTGGATCTTTTCTTCCGTTCAATTTGAGACACGTTGAGCCTGTTCTTCCCTTTGGGCTTTCTATCTACAGGTCTTTGCATAGTTTATACTTTGGCTTGTGGAGCTGCCCTATGTCACCTTCTTTTCAACTCTTTCACGTCATCATTTCCCATTTACTTTAGCCACTCTAGATTGAAATATCAAGTTTCAGTGTCTCTCCTTGCATCCATTTCTGATCTCTTCTTTCTTGTCTCTTTAACGACCTTTTCTTTCTTCATGTATGGTATTCTTGAGGTCACCCCACAGCTCATCAAGTCTTTGATTGTTGATGTTCAATGTGTCAAATCTGTTGGTGTGGTGCTCTCAGAATTCAGGTGGGATGGACTCAAGGTCAAATATCAACTCTTAAGGGTTTGTTTCTTCCTCTTCACCTTGAACTCACATATGAGCACTTGGTAGTCTGTTCAGGTGCCCAAATTTCCAGTCCCAAGCAACCCTGCCTCTTTTGCTCATGTCTCCCCAGTCAAAGCACAGCATTTCCAAGTGCAAAGTCAGTTACCACTGAGGCGACTCCAAGTCACAGCGACCTCACCTGTGTCCCACAGGTGCTCAATGTTGGGGGTTTTACTTATTTATTTTTACAGATCATCAGACCTCTCTTCCCAGGGATCGCTGGGTAGACTGAGATAGCCAGCTGTTTGGGTGAGCAGTCATCTGATGGAACCATTTGTACCCTCCATTCAAGACATCGAGAAATGTAAGACTGCCAGGTACCTAGGGGGAGAATCCGAAATACTTAATGAAGAGCATCCCATTACCATGTTGTTTTCTATAGGAAGATTAGGGAAAAACTCTATCCTAGCACATTTGGAGGGGGGGTATCACTGCCCTCTGGTGGTCGTGGGAGCTACCCAGCCTTGCTCCCAGAGATCTGCTGCTGAAATTGAACTGCCAAGCCAATAGGCCGCAGTCCCACACTCAACCACTTACGCCCCCGGGGCTCAGCCGAAAAACTCTATCCTATAGGAATAGAGTCAGTAAAATCACCTCCTGTAAGCCCATTTGTTTTGTGTGCTGCTGACCTCTTCCTGTGGCCTCTACGGTTTCAAAGAGCCTCTTGGGGAATTCTAAGTTCATGATGTGACCAAAACTTGGGAAAGAGATCTCCAACCAGAGGCAGAGACCGATGACAGTGGACCGGGTTCCATATAACTTGAATGACACCAGTAAGGTAGGCTTTGATTGATCCATGTTTGCATTTGTATCTAACCTGTATGCAGGAAGTATCTGTGGCTGAAATATTTGCAGAATGATCTCACTACATAATGTTCACTGCTTAAGAGAACTTTGGCTTTTAACGCGGAGTTAGCTTCTGCTGCATTGCTGATGAAGGTTGAGGAGGAGGAATGGACACGGGCAACCCAGGGAAGAGGTCAGATCAGTGGTATTATGGAGAGGGTATTGTAATGGATGAGATGGAGCAAACTGTATGGATTGCTGAATGGAAAATGACGGCTCTGCTCAATAATAACAACAACAACAAAAAAAACAGTGTTTTAAGGACTGGCACCAAATATTTTAAAAAAATGTTTTTTAATTAAAAGATTATTTTATTGGGGGCTTTTACAACTGTTATACCAATCCATAATCAATTGTATCAAGCATCTTTATACATGTTGCCATAATTCTTTTCTAGATTTACTTTCTTTTTTCCCCCTCCCCACCCCAGACATTTACTTTCTATTGAGCCCTTGGTATCAGCTCCTCTTTTTCCCCTCCCTCCCCACCCCTTGTGACCCCTTGATAGATTATAAATTATTATATCCATATCTCTCACTGACCTGCCTCCCTCCCTCCATGGTTTCTGATATTTGTCCCCCCTGGAGGGGGAGTGGGTGTGGTTATGTATTGATCATTTCCCCCTTCCTCCCCACCTCTCTCCACCTTTCCTCTGCCCTTCTGTCATTACTCTTCCCATTCCCAACCCTGGATTCCATGTGACATGACCTCGTATCTCTTATCTATACCTGTGTACATGCTCCGATCTAGCCAGAAGTGAAAGGCAGCACTGGGGTCATGATAGCGGGGGTGGGAGAGTCTCAAGGAACCAAAGGAATATTGTGTGTTTCATCGGTGCTATACTGTGTCCTGGTTGACTCATCCCTTCCCTGTGACCCCTCCATGAGGGGATGTCCCATTATCTACAGATGGGCTTTGGATCTTTGCTCCAACCCTTCCCCCCTCCCTGTTCTCAATAGTATGGGGTTTGTTTGTTTGTTTGTTATGTGTCTTCTGATGCTGTTTACCCAGTCCCAACAACATCGCATAATCCCACCGGCTGGTGTGCTTCTTCCATGTGGTCTCGGCACCAGCTCTTTTAGGAATCTTTTATTTTTCTTTGCTGGTATTGCAACACCAATTCCCGAAAAGCGACTTAATTTTTTTGAAATAATAGAAAAGAAGAGTGACTAATGATTCATAATAATTGAACGTCTGAAAGAGGGAAGTCATGGGACCATTATGGCTTCTGGGAAGTGTTTTCCTTGGGGTTTCTTTTTTCATTCCCGATCCTTTCCAGCTGTCAGGGCGACCTCTGACCTCTGGCTCCGCTGGGATTATGTCCTCACAGAATGACGCTGCTGCTGTCTAGCTCATCTTCCCTGGTTTTTCGCTGCTGCAGGCATCAGGAGCACACTGAGGTGACCTCTGTTCTTGGGTTTACTACAAGGATTCACGGGACCCATATCCTTGAACAATGCCCCTCCACTCACGTGCTACACCTCCTAAGGATGGCTATGGATTTCCGGGACCTGTGTCTGCTCTTGTTGGTGCATGCTGATCATGTCTCTCAGTGTGTCTTCACTCCAGATTCCCTAAGAGAGGCAGCAGTGGGGGCGCAGTGCTCATATTCTTGCCCTCCATGCAGGAGACCCAGGTCTCAGCCAGTGTATCACCACAGCCCTGTCAGGGGATGCTTGTGTGCTGCTGTGAGGCTGAAAGGTTTCAGTGGAATGTCAGGGGTCCTCAAACTACGGCCCCTGAGCCACGTGTGGCCCGCCGAGGACATTTATCTGGCCCGCCAGGTGTTTTTGCCGACACTGCCCGTTCTGCTTAGTAACCGACTCATCCAGGGCCTGCAGTGAATTTGTTCATAGTTTTTTTTTTTTTTTAAACTAGAGTCTGGCCCTCCAACAGTCTGAGGGACAGTGAACTGGCCCTCTGTTTAAATAGTTTGAGGACCACTGGTCTAGACCGAGACAGACAAGCCTGGTGGTTTACTTCTGAAAATCAGTCAGAGTAAGCCTTATGGATTACAACGGTCCAGTCTAAAACCAACCATACCAGTGTTTTCACAGCAACTAACTGCAGCAGCAGGAAGAAAGAGAACCTCTAATCCATTCTCTTTGTCAGCTTCATCACAGAGGGTTTTAGTGGGGCCACCTAGACCTCCCAGGTCCTTCTCACCCCATAGCTTTGCTCCCCACACCTGCAATTCTTATCTGTGTCCATATCCTCTGCCAGATGATTTAACCTTTCTCAAGGGCCTAGAGCTATTCCATCTTTGTGCATTAATAGCCCTGCACCCAGGGTTAGGTGAGATGATGGAAAATATTAAAGGAGATGGTAATTACCAAGTATTTACCATATGCCAGCTCAAACTAATATAGTCTAGGAAGAAGGTCCTAATGATTTACTTTTGAAAAAATTGACCAGTGAAAACCTTATGAAGAGTGGATAAGTACTTGACATGGTGCTGGAAGAGGAGCCCCATCATGCTGGAAAACAACAGGAGAAAAGCTGCCTCCTCAAAGTTCTGTGAGTCTTAAAGGAGCAAAGCTTTGGGGACTTTCATTTGCCAATGAGACATGATTCCAAATGAGAAGAAATAGCTGAAAACATTCATTGTAATTGCTATGTTGAATGTACAAAGTATGAACCTAGGAAAACTGGAAGTTGTAAGTAAATCAAATGGTGAAAGTTGATATTCTAGGCATTTAGTGGACTGACATGGATGGCCACTCTTTGAAATGGATCGTTCCATTTTGAATTGGATGATCACATGCTGGGAATGACAAATGCAAAGGAATGGCATCACAGTTGTTACAAAAAAGAGCATTCCAAGATCTATTCTGAGATACAACATGGCCAGCAATAGAATAAAATCATATGACTTGATCATCCTCATAGGTATGTGGAGATTATTCATATCTGTATACCAACTACTAACATCAAAGATTAAGAAATGGAATATGCTAAATCAACTTCTACAGTCCGAAACAAAATAAACAAGCACTGAAATGCATTGATAGTTACTGATGAATGGGTTGAAATTATGGCTTTGTGATAAATGTAATCCTGAATTGCAAAACCTATTCATTGGAAACACCCTTTTGGCAAACCTATTTACGACCTTTTGGTTATAAATATAGCATCTATAAACATGGACCACTCAGGAATCAAATTAACTACATCTGTGTGGGGGTGGGAGGGGTGGGGTGGGGAAACAATGGAAAAACTCGTTATCAAAAATCAGAAGAAGGCCAGGGCCAAACACTGAACAGGCCATCAATTGCCCTTAAGCAGGTTTACATTGGAGCGGAGGAAAATTAAAACAAGTCCAAGAGAACTAAAGAACAACCCTGAGTATACCCCACCTGAATTTGGGAACATTTCAAGAACAGATTTGAAGCCTTGAGCACTAATTACCCAAGATAAGATGAAGAGAACAAACTCACACTGTCGTTGAGTAATGTTTGAGTCATGGTAATCCCATAGGAGGGAGTAGAACTGTCTCCGGGTGTCCCACACGCTAAGTTTTTACGGGAGTAGATGAGAATAAGTGGCTGTTTAAAAGAATCAAAGTAAGTGTCAGGAGAGATTCTAAAACTTGCTCTTTCATGTAGCGTCGCCAAAGTGACTAGAGGAAATGATGAAATAAAAGAGCGGAACACAAGATTACCGGGGACAGCTCGAGAAGACAAGATATTATAATGAAATATGCAAACAAAATCAAAAGGGAGGGACATGCGTGACATGTTCAGACAGAAAGAACTGAAGAAAAAAATTCAATCTTTGATCTGCAATATTAGAGGACTCTCTGGGCAAGATACTGAAGATGCAGGAAACACCCAAAAAGCTGGAACCGAACACACAAAGTCATTGTACCACAAGAGAATTGGCTGACATTCACCCAGTTCAGGAGGTAGCCCAGGATCAAGAATCAAGGGTACGAAGGAAGAAGTCCAAGGTGCACTGAAGGCAGTGGTGAAAGAACCACTGCTATTGAGTCCATTCCAACTCACAGTGACTCTGACTCACCCAGCAGTCTGTCTTCCAGTGAGCTCTGTAGCCCATTACAATGCCCACGCAGGACTTACACAAGGCTCATGCTTATGGGGCTTCTCCTGGAAGTTAACAGGTGCCCATGCTGGTGAGGCATGCTAAGGACACAATTGTTCCGTCAAGATATGTTGAAAGGTTCTTTAAGAGCTGCTCATAAATGCTCAAAGAGGATGCCGCTTCACCGTAAGCCTGAACCCAAAGGCACTGTGCTCCAGGTCTGTGGGCCAGCAAAACCCAGAGGCTCCTCCCTGCCCCCCGTCAGCTTCCTGCCCCCACAGCACTCAGCTTTATTTGTTCGGTGGGCTGGGAAGGTCACTGCTCTGTTTCATCCTCTGGCTCCTGGTTCTGCTACGGCTGCTCTTCTGCTGTTGAGTTGTCTTCCCGGATCAAGGAGGTTCATGGTGCAGGGACCACGCCACTCCTGGATCTTGCTGGGCCTTACGTCCCTTTGCAGTGGCTCATTTTAGAGCTGGTTGTCAGGGTGGGAATCACAGTCTCTACCTCCTCCTTCTCTTATCCAAACCCGGCAGGAAAAGGTCCTTTTGGTGGGAGTTACAGAGATTAAGACTAGAAGATCCACATTGAATAATCCTGTGACCTACACTCACAGCAAGCAGCGAGGTCGTCGTGGGTTTCACTTTTTGAGACACTACCTAACTTCCTCCGCGATTGCACTATGTTGCATTCCCATCAGCGATTCTCCACATTCTCACGAACACTGTTTTCTCACTTAGCAACAGCCTATGGAGGTGAGACCTATCACTCTGAAGAAACCATAGCACAGCGAGGTTAGGGGATGAGGAACAGGGCGAGATTTGCACTCAGCTAGGCTGGTTCTCAAGTGCCCTGGGGGTTGTGTCAAGCAAGCACTGGATTGCCAACCACTGAGTCAGTGGTTCAAGCCCTCTAGCCTCCCTCTAGGGAGAAAGATGACACTGTCTCCTCTCATAAGGACTTACTGCCTCAGAAGGGGTGCTCCATATGTCGATCATGAACTATTAGTTGATTGCAAATGTAGTGTGGTAGATCACATGGCATTGAAAAAATAGACCTAAGCCTATCATCAGTCCAGTCACAGTGCAATCAGATGCAACCATAGGTGTCAAACGCAAGTTAACCCCAATTTTTAAACCTTGATTTTTTTCTTTTAAACATAATAAAATAATAAATTAAAACATAATAAAATAATAATTAAAATGAGTGGGGAAGTTGGACCAAGTAAGAAGACAAAATCATATCATTTTCATATGGAATGGGAGATTTTGGCAGTATGAGACAGCATTCAGCTGAAGTCCTGAGCTCATGAACAGTTCTGGAACTTACTCGCAGAGGGAAAGTAGCCAAGCATGAGAAAATGTGCTGCCTCCTTGACTGCATTATCCAGCTCTGCTTATTGATGTGAGTCAGTCTTTTCCCACATAAAGATCATTTAAGTCCAAGTACTGTTCCACCATGACGGATGATCATTTGCAAGTGTGCTTGAGGTTGGCTGTCAGCAACTACTGTCTGGACTATGCTTCCCTGCCTCTTTCCATTCAGTGCCAGTCATCAGAGTCAACTCATGTCATGACAAAGAATGTACATAGTTAATTGTGTTCTGCAGTATGGACTCATGTGGTTACACAAGGTACATAAACATACACTGTACATATAAAGAATTCTTGTGCATTTATGAATAAATGTAAAAAATAAATAAATATATATGTTTGGCATTTTGGTAGTTGGTAGGTCATTCTGACTTGATCATTTTACAAGTAGCTCATATGCCGAAAAAGTGTGGCACCCCTGATGTAGGGGGTTGTTGTATGACCTGGTATCACTCCTCAGGGTCACATTGAAGGGGGGATGTGCTGTGACTTCTGGTCTCCTCTTGAGCAGCCTGGTAACTTGTCCAGATATGTCCAGGTCAGCAGGCAGCCCCCAGGGCCAGAGAGGGTTCTTCATCAGAAGAGAAAGTACTACTGTCTATTCTTGTCCTTGACCTTCTGCCACGCCGACTTTCTCAGTGCCAGGCTTTAACATAGCAAAACAGGCCGGGCATGTTCTTCTTGTTAAACAAACAAACAAAGTCAGGCAATTAGAAGCATTCTATTTTCCAGCTGTTAGCCCAGTCAGAAACCAGCTTCTCCAGTTTGAGGGCGGGGTTGAGGTGTTAGACAGAAACGCTGGGTCAGGGCAAGGGGAAAAGACAAGGTGCAGAAGCCAACCATGTTGCATGGAAGCGAAACAAACAAATATAAACTTGGTGTACACACACACACACACACACACACACACCAAAACCAGAAGGAAGGGCTGAGCTCCAGTGGCGTAGTGGTTGTGCACGAGAGTGCGGCCCACTGGGATGGAGGTTCAATTCCAGCAGTGGGGCTGGGCCTCCTACTCCCACCACCAGAGAGCAGTGATGCCCAAAAAACAAAAAGCAAAACCAGAAGGAAGCCGTGCTCCAAACTATAGCATTGTTGCTGACAGGTGAGTTCATTTTTTAAATGAAGAAAATCTTTTTCTTTTGCATTTTCTTAAGTTTTCTGCAGTAAACACATACTACAGTGTTATTAGAATAGAAAGAAATATCTGGAGGATATTTGTTTACAGAGGTTCTTGTACATAGTTTTATTGACATATAGTTCATATAGCATACAATTTAATCATCCAGTTGCGTTAAGAAGAGTTGTGTGATCACCACTATCATTGAGTTCGGTACAATTTTCTTCTTTCTTGTTCATGTGATTGTTAGCTCCTCATTGACCCCCTCCCTCTCCTGTCATGCCATCTGAACTCACTGCCATCAAGTCAAAACACTAACTCAGAGCGACCAGACAGGGCAGGGTAGAAAGGCCCTCTGTGAGTTTCTGAAGTGGTGACTGTTGATAGGAGTAGGAAGTCTGTACTTTTTCCCTCAGAGCTGCTGCTGGTTTAAAATTGCTGGCTTGGCAGATCTCAGCCTAGCATTTAATCACTACCCCACCAGGTACTGTCTGCAGTTTTACTTATCCTGAATCAACAAGAACAAACAAAATAAAACAAAAGCCAAAAAAGAAACAACAACCGAAATATCAACAATGACAAAACAAGAGTCAAACCTCAATTTTAAAAGAACAGAAAATATTAAAAACAGGAATAACTTTAAAGTGGGTCAAAAGGGAGATCAAATTTTAGATATCACATTATCCTAACTACATCCACCAACCATGATTGACTTTTGATGCTATAAATTGAAACAAATGCTCTCTGCGTAGGAGCAAGCCTGTGTAACCCCTGGACTACAGCCAGAGGGAGTTCACTGGAGGCTTAATCCGTGGGTAAACTCTGCAAATGGATTTTGGGCTTCTACTGTCATTGGTCTTCTGCAAACTGGATATTCAGAATTTAAACTCTGAGACCATTCCTTCATCTGGATTTGGAGATTATTAATTATTATTATTTTAGGGTCAAAATATATTTTTAATTTTTTAAACTATTTATTCATTGTTGTACTTGCACTTAACACACCGTCTGGATTTCTTCTATATCTTCCTAGTTCCACACATGGTCTATAATATAGACTGTACAATTTATGCCTGTGCCTTCAACTATCATTTGTTTAAAATGAATTTGTGTATCACTATAGCATCTATGTCCTCTTCACTTTTCATTCTCCTTTCTTTAGAGACTCAAAGCAATGTGTATATCTAGCAGGTAAAGAATCTGAAGGGTTTTTAATACTGTGACGTTTCCCTCCCTATATGTTAGATTTTTCTCTAGGAGCCATTTGAATGAATATTTGTAATTTGTGGGGTATGATATGATGTAGCTGTCAAGAATAACTGGGCGGGAGGGAAGCCCACAAAACAGATATCTATTTTTCCAATGTAATTTGTTAAGACTTTTCCTTCCTCCACTCCATGGCATCAGTACTTTCTTTGAACCTCAACCCATTACATGTGCTTGGATCTATTTCTGGACTTTGATCTCTATGAAGGGCTTCAACACTGTGTTAGTCTGGGTAGACTAGAAAAACAAATCCATAGAAACTCTTATGTGTATAAGAAAGAGCTTTATATAGAAGAGAAGCTGTACATCAAGAAAACATCCCAGCCCAGTCCAGTTCAAGAGTTCTGGTATTAGCCCCAAAGTCTGATACCAATCCATAAGCCCTCTTCAGATTCACGAAGCACTTGCAATAACACCAGTGCAATCACAGGCCAGTGGGTGCAGAGTCTTGTGTATCCAGTAGTGGTAGAAGCGCCTCAGCATGGGCAGGGGTTTCCCTGTGGCTTCTCTTTCTTTCTTTCTTTCTTTTTTTTTTTGGCATCACTGCCCTCAGGTGGTGGGAGTAGGAGGCCCAGCCTTTGACCCTGTGGCTTCTCTATCCACTACGTCCTCTGTCAGTCCTCCCCCTTGTTCTTCAGAGTAACGTCCTGAATCTCCCCTTTGAACTTTCCCTTGACCTTAAATTTAGTGCAAACCAAACTCACTGCCATGGAGTTGATTCTAGCTCATAGCAGCCCATAGAAGGCAGAGGAGGACAGTCCCTGGCGGGTTTCTGAGATTATCACTCTTCACAAGAGTAGAAAGCCTCATCTTTCTCAGAGCGGCTGGTGGTTTTGAACTGCTGGCTTTGTAGTCCCATGCATATCCCTGTACACCTCTAGGGCTTCCTTCCCAGAAGATCAAATTACAAGATGGATTCAGATCAGAGATTCCCATGAGAAGTTGACCCTTTGGGAACCCAGCCGCTAGGAGTGCAGATCTAAGAGCTGAGGGCAGATGTGTGTGTGTGTGTGTGTGTGTGTGTGTGTGTGTGTGTGTGTGTGTAGTGTTGGAGCAGGGGTGCTCATCTAAAGTCTGAGCTCCCTTAGTGGCTCCACTCCCACCTGCCTTTGCCTCATGACAGCCCCACACCTATTTTCCTAGTGCATTCTCCTTTCGGATCCATCAGTGATTTGGATGTAGGCCTTGGGTTTTGTTTGTCTTTTAATAAAACATTTTATTGGGGGCTCTTACAGCTCTTTAACTATCCATAAACCGATTGTATCCAGCACATTTGTACATTTGTTGCCATTATCATTTCCAAAACATTTTCTTTCTACTTGAGCCCTCCATATCAGCTCCTTTCTTTCTCCCTCCCTCCCTCACCCTCCCACCTTCATCAGCTCTTTTATAAATTATTTTTCATATCTTACATCATCCACTGTCTCCCTTCATCCATGTTTTCGTTCGTCCTCCTCGGGGTGGGGGGCGGGGTATTTATATATTGATCATTGTGATCAGTTCTCCCGTTCCCTCCCCACTCCACTTCTGAGGGGTTTATCAGTTCTGAATGCCATGTGTCGTGTGTCGAGAGCTCTTCTCTGTTCCAGTGTACGTGCTCCAGGCTAGCCTGATTTGTAAGGTAGAACTGGGGTCATGATAGTGGGGTGGAGGTGGAGGAAGGAGGCATTAAAGAACTGGCTGACTTGTCCCTTCCTTGTGACCCTTCTGTGAAGGGATGGCCAAGCAGTGATAGAAGCATGGCAGTGCTGAAGTCTCCACTCCGACCCCCTCATTTACATGAGGTCTTGTTTGTGACCTCCCCCACAGGCTCCCCTTTTTTCCTTTGGTTGCTGTCACTCACTTCAATCTTCATTTTTCCAAACCACTGGAAGAGTTGCCCTCCATGTGTAGGCAGGCCCCATTCCCAGAAGTCTAGCCTGGCACAATCTGAGTCCTCTATTTGGCTTGAAAGAAAGAAAAGAGGTCTTTACTAGCAAGACCCTTGATGCTAGGTAAGGCAAGTAAAGCCTTCTTGGGACCAGGAGGTGCTGGGTTTTGGGTAACCAGGTGCCCTTGAAGACAACTTTCTCTCCAGGATGCCACGGTCTGCCCTTGGAGTCAGTTTGCCAAGGCAGCCTCTCTGGGGATAACTCTGCAAACCTAACAAACTGAACTCTCACTAAAGCTCCAAGCAGGGCTTTGGAAATGACAGGACAGTATCTTGCTGTGATGTGATGCATTGCTGGCCACCACCCAGGAGAAATTCCCTGATACTTTCTGCCTTGGGCGAAAAGAGGCAGATGAGTTTGAAGTGGTTCTCGTGGGAAAGACTGGGCAGGCGCACCACTGTGTGGGAATCACAGGTTTGAAAGAGAAAGAAGAAATTAGTAAAATCGAAACTTCAGAGCAGTCCCAGAAAGAGAAGAGGAGGGATGAAAGAAGGGGGGCCGTAATGATGCCCAAAGAACTGGAGCCCTCCCCCCTGGTGGTGTGCACTGTGTTCTTGGCTGGTGCAGGGACAGGACAACCCAACCAGGGCCGGTAGTGAGGAAGCGATTCTCTCTCAGTCCCGTATTGCTCTCAAAGAGCAGGTCTCAGGGTTGTGCTGCATCTCTCAAAGGACTCTAGCGCAGAGAGGGGCCTCCTTTCGGGAGGCAGCCCTGCAATATACTGTTTTTATTTCCACTGCATTTGCATGTTACTTCCCATGTATCTTTGAGTTATCTATGTTACAAGGGTGATATTGTTATCTCTTTGAAAATTAACCTAGTGGATTTTTAACATAGCAAAGCAATACACACACACACACACACACACACACACACACACACACACTCACAAACACACATGCTCAAACCCACTGCCAGAGAGCTCATTCTGACTCCCCGTGGCCTGAACGACTGACAGAGGGCTCAGGAATCCCAGAATCCTGAATCTAAAAATTATCCTGTGGCCAACTCCATCCAAAGCTTCAGCTATTTGGCATTCAGCAAAATAGAAATCTCAAAGTGACGGATTTTGTAGCTCCCGGAGAGAATATTGGAGATTGAAAATTTAAGGGAAAAATGTTATTTTAAAGTGCCCGGTGTCCTTTGAAAAGCAGTGCCAGAATCTCATAAAGATTCTCCCACACCAAACCCACTGCTATGGAGTCGGTGTGACTCATAGTGACCCTGTCGGACAGGGCAGAACAGTCTCTGTGGGCGTCTGAGACGGTAACTCTTTATGGGATTGAAAGCCTCTTCTTTCTCTCTCAGAGCAGCTGGGGGGTTTGAACTGCTGACCTTGGAGCAGCCCAAGGCATAACCCACTGTGCTACCAGCGTACCTCTAAAAAGATACTATTGATTTAAAATGGACTGACCCAACTAGTCTGCCTTAAAGAAACCACTTTTCTAAACAAACAAACATGAAGAACCTAAACTAACTCAAGCTGGCACCTGGGGGGTAGATTCTGAGTCCGAGCGGCCCTGTGTAGGGTTTCAGAGCCGCCTCATCATTCTTCTATGGGGCTGCTCGTGGGTGTAAACCACCAACCTGGCAGTCAGCAGCCTGGTGCCTAACCCCCAGTCACCCAGGGGGCTTTATGTGAATCTCTTTCTCCATTGACGTTTTTTGCTCAAATCCCTGCACCTCTCACTCCCAGCCTTCTCTCTATTGGGCAGATGTAAAAATCTTCCATTCTAGTTCACTTAAAAAAATATATGCTTTTCAATCTCTATCCCACTTTAGGACCTACACACAATTTTGCCTTAAAAGTTATTAAGAAAAAAAAATCATTAAGCATCTTTGCTACATCCAAGTGTTGATGGCCTCTGGTCACCTCACCTAGTGCTGTAACCCATAAGCAGGAGCATTTAAATGACTAGTTTCTTCTTATTGCATGTCATATATAGCCTCCCCCTCCCCTTTTTTTAAGGGGTCATTAAGGGTTTTCAAACATAAGTGGGGAAAATTCATTAACTTCCTATTCCATTTCCCCCAGGATTTTTGGCATGGTGGTTATGCATTGGTTGGGCTGTTAACATCAAGGTCAGCAGTTTGAAACCACCAACTGCTCCATGACTTTTGACTTGCAGCTGTACAGCTAAGTGACATTAATTACACTCACCACAAATATTAATTAATATTATTAATGAAGGCTCTAAGTGATGAAAGGCCAGGACCCTGGGTGAGCGGGAAGGGAAGGGAGGGGAACCTTCCCATGACCTTGGCTTTGACGGGCATTGTCTCTGCCTCCCCAGGAGGTGCCCTGCACCCTGACCGCCCTCTGCCAGGAAGACAGAAACGGCTAAAGATGAATGAGGGAAAAGGAACCACTTGCTACTTTCATGATGGAACCTCTGGTGCCCAGTGAAAGAGAAACACTCCAATCAGGATCTCCCACCTACATTAAATTGCTGATAACCTACCGGGAGCTTCTGGTCACCCATGTCCGCAACACTCGCTGCCTGCTGGACAACCTGCTGAAGAATGACTACTTCTCAGAGGAAGATGCAGAGATTGTGTGTGCCTGCCCCACCCAGCCTGACAAGGTCCTGGGGGCCAGGGGGTGGGGATGCCCATGGGTGGTGATTTAGGTGGCTGGAAAGGAGGGGTTCACCTAGTTAGCCTGAGTAGAGAGGTCAGTGGGAGGCTTCAGTACTTGGGCAGTTAACTCACTTTGGGGGAAGTGTGTCTTGATAGGACATGAACTTTCTGAGGTATTGGCTTTATACAGCATTAGTCTCGGCGCCTCTCACACCTCAACTGCTGAGGAGGGACAGGAAGGCTCCCTGGGGAAGCCCAGCAGCACATTCCGATGCTTTGGTCTCTTTTCTTGGTTGTTTTTCTGTACTTCAAAACATAACCCAAATACCAGTTGGAACAGGAAACTGATAGGGCTCCTTGTGGAGTGGCCCAGCACCCCACCTCATTATCCGTGAGGGGTGACTTTCCAAACCCCCTTAACGTAAGGAAGCCAGTGGCCATCCTGGCAGCCCTGGGTGCTCCACAGGAGTCTTCCAGGCTGTGATCTTTTGCGAGGAGATTGCCAGGCCTTTCTTCCCATGCACTTCTGGATATGCCTAAATCACCAACCTTTAGTCAGCAGCAGAGCAGGCTATCCTGGCAGACACTGATTGGCTTTAGAATTGGGTCAAGTGGGAACAAGAGATACAGAAAGGGAACCCCGTGGTTTTAGCTGTGGTGCTCACCTTTCTGTACTATAGGCTCATGGGTGTCCTGTGTCATGGGTCCAGGTATCCATCTGTGGGTTCTCACACCAGCTGGGCCTAGGTGAGCTTCCTCTGTGTCCACCCAGGGCTTTTTCTGTAGGATGCCGCCCCTGGTGCCAGCTCCTCTCCTCCTGCTTGTGCCGCCACCAGGTCCGCAAGCTCCTGGACCTGGTGCAGAGCAAGGGCGAAGAGGTATGCGAGTTCCTCCTCCACGTGCTCCAGCGGCTCGAGGATGCCTACGTAGACCTCCAGCCCTGGCTCTTGGAGATCGGCTTCTCCTCGTCCCAGCTCATTCGGAGCAGAACCGTGCTCAACACCGACCCAGGTACGGTCTCCCCCGGGGACCGCACGCACCCGCCTAAGCCAGATCGGGGCTCTGGAAACTCGGACCATGCCGGAGGGCGAGCCCCTTGGAACACAGTGGTGGACCTGCCATTCCTGGCTCCGGTGTCCAGCCTCAGGGGTGGGGGGTGGGGGGCTGCTTTTAATTTCGGAAGGCACAGCTGTTATGTGACTCCCAAGTGCAGCCCAGGTGGCTGCGCTCAAACCGACCACAGGTAAGCTGCCTGGTTCGTGGATGCGTGCCTTCTTAGCGAAGCCCAATCGTGAGAGTTCGTGGGACTCGGATGGCGTCGCACACGTTCAAGGTCGAACTGGTTTTCTTTGGGAAATAATCTTAGGCTGCAGGTTCTGGGGGCCAGCACGTGTTTTGAAAGCACCATGAACCCTCGCGGACTTCAGACACTAAATGGGTTAGGAAAGACTTAGGTGCCAGAGGAGACCCCGGCCTGCGTCTACCCTCGGGGGACTCTGAGTCTGATGGAGGAAATCGCACCGTGAGGTCACCCCACTAAGCGCTTCCCTGTAGAGCACGACAAAGATCGCAGCCCCGCAGGGACCCGTGGCTGCCTCTCCGAGGCAGCTTCCAACAGTTCCAGCATCTTTTACCTCCATTTTGTCACGTGCTTTTTGAAACTTCCGCTTGTCACGTCATTCAACGTCACATGACGTCACACATCGTAGACTCGAGCCCAAGTCTGGTCTGCAGATCAGGAGTTCTTGGGCCTCTCCCTTTACTCACTCCATGTTGAGGCAGCTGTGGGCACCTCTCCAGGACCCAGGTTCCCAACTCTGCTTTTTTAAAATTTTATTTTATTGTTCCTTTCTAGTTGCATAATATTTGATATTATTTCATACTAGTTTCTGAGGGGGCTGCAAAAGTTTATGGACACTTCCTATTAAGCTTCCAGTTCCATCTTCCCCCACACACCTTTTGAAGCCCCCTTATATCATTTTAAAAATTAACTTTTGAAAAATCGTGGGAAAAACATACATCCATTCAACAATTCCTATACGTCCAATCGGGGGCATGATTGAATGACACCTTCAAGCTGGACAACCATTGTCAGTCATCACTTGTTTTTCCCCTTTGATGACTCCTCTCCCATCGACATAAATGATTACCTAAAGCATTACTTACTGTCTCACCTGTGAAGTTGGTACTGCCAATTTCATCCACATGGGTCTCTAAAAGACCATCACGCAGACCAGAATGTCAACTTCTTGTGGAATCCAGACTTTCCTGGATCCGTCAAAGCGGGACCAGCCCCTAAAACAATGGGCCCAGGGCCAGCTTTCAACAGAGAGTGTCCCCAGAAGTCTTCTTCAGACCCCGATTTGTCTCCCGTAGTAAATAAAGACTGTCTGCTAAATGCTGGTGGTTGAGGAATCCAGGCTGTTCATGGAAGCAGAAGGGAAGGACAAGGTCCAGGAAGTCAGGGCAGGGGCAAGGCATCGGTGTGTCTGTGTGTCTGTCAGGGCCGTGCTCCCTTCTCTGGCCCCACAGAGCTGGGGCGGGAGGCGGGGGGGCGCACCAAGACAAGCAAGAATCCTGCCAACCTAGGCAGACTTCCTCTGCTTCTCATTAAAATTCACTTAATAAGAAGACAGAGGGAAAGGAAGACACAGTCTTTAGTTTCATCAAATTCTTGGCCACAAAAGGGAAACTGACGGAGACAGAGAACTAGAACCCAAAACACATTGCCATCAAGTTGACCTCGACAGATAGTGACCCTATACAGAGTCTCTGGGATTGTAAAACATATAGGATCACACAGACTCATCTTTGTCCCACGGAGCAGCTGGTGGGTTTGAACCACTGACCTTACGATTAACAGCTTGATGCCTAACCCAAGGGTCAGCAAACATTTGAGACAGAAGAGTCGATCCTGTCCTTCTCAGCAATTTAGGAATCATTCGAGTCCGTGCTTAGCTCACACTCCATCATCAGGTTCATAAATATATTTTTTTTACAGTGAAATTGCCATGATCTGAATCATTCAGAGTCACCTGTACTCACTGAAAGAGTGCCATATGGCTTTCAAGCCACAGTTTGCTGATGCTGAGAACCTGTCGGGCCACCAGGGCTCTTTAGCTTCTTCCTGATCACGGTCATCATTTTATAGGGGCTAGATTGTGCTCTTTGCGCAGCACTCTTGGGTTGCTAGCCACAAGGTCAGCAGTTCGAAACCATCAACTGCTCTGAGGGAGAAAAAAGAGGCTTTCTACTCCGGAAAGAATTACCGCCTCAGAAACCCACGGGGGCTGTTCTACTCTGCCCTATAGCGTTGCTGTGAATTGGCTTGGGCTTGTTGGTTTGTGAGGAGAAGGGGGCAGTGTTAGAAAGCCAGTCAGCATGCCACTCAGGTTGGAGGGGCTTCCATCCCTGGCTGCAGGGGGGTGGCAGCTTGTGTAGAGGAATAAGGCAGTGGCCTTTGCCATGAGTTGCAATTGATTTCCCGGCAATGGATTTGCTTGTGCGTTGTCCTTCTAGTCTCAGGCCTGTTGCCCACTGGCTGGGTAAAGTGAGGAGACGGGCAGAGGGATTGAACCCCTGGACCTTCTGGTTCTGGAAGCTGCCTCTGGACCTCTAGCAGGCATGCATTTAGGAGCCATGTGACATCATGGCCAGGGTGTGCTTTTAGTTGGTGTCTGTGCTCACATCTCATGCCATTTCCTTCTCTCTCTCTCTCTCTCTCTCTCTCTCTCTCTCTCTCTTTCTCTCTCTCTCTCTGGCCTGCTCCCCCCACCCCTTCTCCCTGCAGTGAGCAGGTACACCCAGAAGCTGCGGGATCACCTGGGCTGCGACTCCAAGTTCATCCTGTGCTATGGCCAGAAGGAGGAGTTGCTCTTGGACGACGTGTACATGGACACTGTGGTGGAGCTGGTGGGCTTTGCCAACGAGAGCCTGGGCCTCCTGGGCAGTCTGGATGGCCTCCTGGACCGCTCCACGGGCATCCTCAACGAGCAGGCTGAGACCGTGTTCGTGTCCGGCAACGCCGGCGTGGGCAAGTCCATGCTGCTGCAGCGGCTGCAGGGCCTCTGGGCCTCAGGCCAGCTGGACGCAGGCATCAAGTTCTTCTTCCACTTCCGCTGCCGCCTCTTCAGCTGCTTCCAGGCCAGCGACGCCCTGTGCCTCCAGGACCTGCTCTTCAAGCACTACTGCTACCCGGAGCAGGACCCCGAGGAGGTGTTCGCCTTCCTGCTGCGCTTCCCGCATACGGCCCTCTTCACCTTCGACGGCCTGGACGAGCTTAGCTCGGACTTCGACCTGAGCAGTGCGCCCGACACCACCTCGCCCCTGGAGCCTGCCCACCCGTTGGTCCTGCTGGCTAGCCTGCTCAGCGGGAAGTTGCTCAAGGGGGCCACCAAGCTACTGACAGCCCGCACGGGCCTAGAGATCCCACGCCAGTTCCTCCGGAAGAAGGTCTTTCTGCGGGGCTTCTCCCCCCGCCACCTGCAGGCCTATGCCCGGCGCATGTTCCCAGAGCGTGCGCTGCAGACCCGCCTGCTGGAGCAGCTAGAGGCCAACCCCAACCTGTGCAGCCTGTGCGCAGTGCCCCTCTTCTGCTGGATCATCTTCCGCTGCTTCCAGCACTTCTACTCAGCCTTCGAGGGCGCCCTGCAGCTGCCCGACTGCACGCTCACGCTCACCGACATCTTCCTGCTGGCCACCGAGGTCCACCTGAACAGGACGCAGCCCACGAGCCTGGTGCAGAGGAACACACGGAGCCAGGCTGAGGCCTTCTGCGCCGGCCGGGGGACCCTGCACTCCCTGGGGCGCCTGGCTCACGGGGGCATGGAAAGGAGTCTTTTTGTCTTCAGCCAGGAGCAGGTGCAGGCCTCAGCGCTGCAGGAGGCGGACCTGCAACTGGGCTTCCTGAAGGCCGCGCTGGAGCTGGGCCCCGGGGGGGAACAGCTGTCCTATGAGTTTTTCCATATCACCCTGCAGGCCTTCTTTACAGCCTTCTTCCTGGTGGTGGATGACAGGGTGGGCCTGCAGCCCCTGCTCAGGTTCTTCCAGGAGTGGGCGCCTCCTGGGAAGACTACGGGGGCTTCCTGCTTCCCTTCCCTCCCCCCTTTCCGGTGTCTGGGGGGCCGCCGCCTGGCGAGGGAAGACCCTTTCAAGAACAAGGACCACTTTCATTTCACCAACCTCTTCCTGTGCGGGCTGCTGTCCAAAGCCAGGCAGAAACTCCTGCAGCACCTGGTGCCCAAGGCAGCCTTGAAGAGAAAGCGCCGGGCCCTGTGGGCACACCTGTTCACCAGCCTGAAGTCCTATCTGAAGAACCTGCCCCGCATGAACGTGGAGGGCTACAACCAGGTGCAGGCCATGCCCACCTTCATCTGGATGCTGCGCTGCATCTATGAGACACAGAGTGAGACAGTGGGGCAGCTGGCGGCCAAGGGCATCTGCGCCAACTACCTCAAGCTGACTTACTGTAATGCCTGCTCGGCCGACTGCAGCGCCCTCGCCTTCGTCCTGCACCACGTCCACCAGCGGCTGGGCCTTGACCTGGACAACAACAACCTCAACGACTACGGCGTGCGGGAGCTGCAGCCCTGCTTCCGCTGGCTCACCATCATCAGGTGAGGCTGCTGGGCGCAGGGAGCAGCAGACTAGGGGAGGCCGGGCGGGGCTGGGGAGGTCTCCGGGACACGAGGACTAGCATGACAGATCGGGGGGCTCCTTATCCTGGGGCGCAGAACACCTGATCTCAGAATGTGGGGACCTTCTCTCTCTCTCTCAAGGTGGCAGAGCTAGGTCAGCACCCCCTGGCTGCTCTTGAACAAGCTGCGTAACCTCTTGGAGCTTGCGTGTCCCCATCAGGCAAAGGAGATGGTAATCACCCAGGCAATGACAGTCATGGCCAGCCACGTCCACAGAGTAGGGAATGAAGTGGTGACTTTTGTCACCCTTCCTGACAGCCCTGTCATACAAGGACTGCTATTGCTCCTGTAAACATTGTTAGCACACCTGGGGCACAAGACCGCTTCAAGACGGTGAAAAGCTAGGATGTGACTTTAGCTAGGTCTAAGATATACCTGACCCAAGCCATGGTATTTTTAATCACCTGATATGCATGTGAAAGTTAGACAGGGGGAAGAAAGAAAAGAAAGAAAGAGAGCGAGAAAGCTAGGCATGGAGTAAGGAAGACTGAAGAAGAATTGGTACGTTAGGTGAAGAATACAGAAAGTAGCCCAGACTGCCCAAAAAGAACCAACCCATCTGTCTTGGAAGAAGGATGATCAGAGTGCTCCCAACATGACGCCCCAGCCCCAGCCTCACGCTGTGTCTGAATTCTCTATTATCTGTCTCGAGCATTCCTCGAGAGCAGTGGGGGTTGGCAATGGTTTCTTGCTACCTGCTGTACTGATGCCCACGTGCAAATCATGTGTGGCTGGTGGGATGGTGGGAACATACTGCTGGTGCTTGGAGTCCATTCTCAATGATTCTCCCTCCCACCAACAGTTTAAGCAGTAGCACATAGTTTTCTTGACAAATAGAAATTCTAGATCCCACTCCAGCCACAGTTCAGCAAATGCTTTGGGTTCCCTGGTGGCATCACTAAGCATTGGGCAGCTCACCACAAAGTCAACAGTTCAAATCCACCAGCCAAGACCCTCTCTGTGTACAACAGAACAGAGCTCTGCCTGGTCTATGCCCTCCTCACGCTTGCTCTGGTTTGAGCCCATCAGTGCAGCCACGGTGTCAGTTCCATCCCCCTGAATTTTTCACCGACTTTTTTCTTTGCCCAGCGTTCATCTGTGTGGATTAGAGAAACGAATTCATGGACACTCATGTGTTTAAGAGAGAGTTTTCTATACAGGAGCAACGATGTATTGAGAAAATATCCCAGCGCCATCCAGATCGAGTTCATAAGTCTGATATTAGCCAATATGTCCGATACCAATTTATAAATTACTCTTCAGACTCACTCAACACAAGTGAACATTTGGCAAAGATGCCAAATGCAGGAAGATCACAGGGCAGTGGTGGAAAGTCTTGTGGACCCAGTAGCAGTGGAAACATCTCAGCGCTGGCGTGGGTCTCCACGTGCCTCCTCTAGCTCCGGAACTCCATATCCAACCCACAGCAACTCTATGCAGGTTGGCTTTATGAGGCTGTAAGTCTTTGTGGGAGCCGATGGTCTCATCACTCTCTTGAGAAGAAGCTGGTAGGTTTGAACCACTAACCTTGCAGTTAGTAGTCCAACGCTTACCACCCAATAGCACTACCAGGCTCATAAAGATAGAAAACAAAAACAATCATCACAAAATCATGATTGGTGGCAGATCAATTCAGGTGGGACCCCAAAAGTGGGAAAAGGCCCTGATTGGGATGTACAAACAATTGCAGAATAAAATGGGGTCCAGCTAAGGTGATGGTTTGGATATGGTTGGGGAATCTGACTCAAAGTCCCCTTGAATTTGGATGACATGGTGGCTATCCCTGGGAATAGGACATGCCCAGTCAAGTCCCCTGAAGGTAAGCTGCTCCTCCAGGGCTGGCCCTATCACCCCTGGAGTTGTCATCTACTTTCAAACACACTCACCTGAGAACAAAGTTGTCACATTGCTGGTTAATATTCAGCAACTTATGCCAAGAGAGTTTCAATTTATGCCAAGACCAACAAAAATAAAAATGAAACTAGGGCTCCCAAAGCATACCGCAGCCTTCCACAATCCAACTGCCCTAGAATCTAAGCCCTTGTGCCTCTCAAAATCAAGCTCGAAGTCTCTCCAAAGTATTGCAGGTGCACCTGCTCAAGTCGCGGTATTTTGAATCACTTCATATGCACGTGGGAATTGGACAGTGAATAAGGAAGACCGAAGATGGATCGATGCATTTAAATTATGGCATTCCCAAAGAACATTGGAAGTGCCATGAACAGGAGAACAAACAACTCTGTCTGGGATGAACTCCAGCCAGAACACTCCTTAGAGGCAAGGATGGCACGACATCATCGGTCATATTTTAGACATGTTTTCAGGCGAGGCTATGGTGTTCTTGGGAAAGGACATCATGCCAGCTGTATTATGAAGTTACATAATCCGTTGTCAACATTGAGACTATTAAAAATGAAGGGGTAGAGTTTAGCCTGCCCATCAAGTCCCAGCTTGATGACCTCATTTGGAGGCGTTAAAGGGATAAATTGCTTGCTTCAGGTGGGAGAGATGCACTCTCCCTACCAGACATTCCTGTTGACAAGACACATGGAGCTATACTAGAGCCCTGGAGCTAGAGGAGCCATGTGGAGACCCACACCAGCGCTGAGATGCTTCCACTATCACTGGGTCCACAAGGCTTTCCACCACCGCCCTGTGATCTCCCTGCATTTGGCATCTTTGCCAAATATTCACTTGTGTTGAGTGAGTCTGAAGAGTAATTTATAGATTGGTATCGGACATATTGGCTAATATCAGACATGGCAGTGGGTTAGTTCTTGGTAATAATTAGCCCCACAGTGATGAATTCCTTTGGGCAGAATATGGCTGCCTGCTGATGGCACCCCTCACCTGGTTGACTTGTCTTTGTCTTGCCTTTGTCCTGTTTAAGGCTGAGTAAAAGGGTGCAGAGTGGATATGTTTGAATTTGAGGACTTTTTTTGTTATAAAGAACACGTAGCCTGCAAACCCAATGACATTTGCTACCACATCTTTGAGGCAGGCACTAGCTGTTAACCAAAAGGTCAGTTGTTTGAACCCACCACCTGCTCCAGGGGAGAAAGATGAGGCTGGCTGCTCCCCAAAGAGCTACTGTATCAGAGGCCCAAGGGGGCAGGTCTACTCTGTCGGTGGGGTTTCTGTGAGTCAGAATTGACTTGATGGCTCGACGTTTGGTGGGTTCTTTTGTTGTGGGAGGAGGGTGCCTGTGAGGAGGAGCCCTGTGGACGGAAGTGGTAAGTGTTGGACTGCTAATCACAAGGTGAAATAGGTAAGGTTCGTTCTGCCAGCCTGGCTGATAAACATATGTGAGATTAACTGAAGGACGGAGAGATGAATGGCACTGTGAGCCTCGCCTTTGTAGTTCTCAGTTCTCTTGCTTTCTGATGGTCTGACCAGGGTGCAGCTGCCTTAGCCAGTTCCCTGCTTCAGCTGGCTAGGCTCACTTCCTGCGAGACACCCTTGAGGAGAAGCCACGTGGACCTCCCCCGATGCAGCCCTGGGTGCTGGCGCAGCCACGTAGAGGCCCCTACCAGCCCTGAGATACTTACATGTTCACTGGTTCACCTTTCCCCCTACAGGCCACATCACTGCGTATGTTTTGTGAGATGGAGGAGAACTTTGTAGATCGGTGTCCGACATAGGGACTATACTGTTGAACTTATGGGCAGTACAGAGTTAGGATGCTTTCTGAATGTACACTTACCCTTTATATAAAACTCTCATACATATGAGCTTCTGTGGATCTGTTTCTCTAGGTTACCCAGACTAACACGAGGTCATTGGTTCAAATCTCCCAGTCACTCTTCAGTGATATGTGACTATCTATTACTGTAAAGATTAACAGTGTCCAAAAACCCTAAGCAATAGCTCTACTCTGGGTTCCCATGGATTGGAATTAGCTCCCTGGAAACGGGGTTTGATGGCCCTCCCCTGAACCCTCACTCCCATTCTTGCTCTATCCTTCTGCCCCAGTTCCACGCTTGGAGAGCAGACTGGGGAGGTCATTATGGTTTGTCATGGGATTATTACCTGCCCATGAAAAATTGTGTTTTGCAACTTAAACAACCACCACCCAGACGCCTGTCGTCAAGTCCATGCTGACTCATAGTGACCCTCTACAGGCCTATGGAGACTGTCGATCTTTACTGCGGCCGACAGCCTCATCTTCCTTCCACAGAGTGGCTGGGAGGTTAGAACCACTAACTTGGTGGTGAGCAGCCCCACGAGGCTGCTCACGAGGGCTGATTTGCAGCTGAAGCCCCTGCCGTGGAGCCCATTCCACCTCCCAGACCACAGTGGACAGAGTAGGTTTGCCCCTGTGGGTTTCTGGGGTGGGGAACTCTCTCTGGGACGGGGCCTTGCCGTTGATAGTCTAACTCAGGGCTCCTCAAGCTTTTTAAACAGGGGGCAAGTTTACTGTCCCTCAGACCGTTGGAGGGCCGGACCAAAAAACAAAACTATGACCAAATTCACTGCAGACCCAGGATGAGTCGGCTGCTCAGCAGGACAGGCAGCAGTGGCAAAAACATCCAGTGGCCCCGACATATGTCCTCGGCAGGCCGAATGTGGCCTGTGGGCCGTAGTTTGAGGACGCCTGACCTAACGCATACCCCAGTGTGGCATCAGGTAGGTTAAACTGGTCTGTTTGTGTGGAGGCTTCCCCGCCACCTTGTTCAGGAGTAAGCTATTCACCAACCTGCCCCTGCTCCTAAGTCTGGCCTCAGGAGCTCTGAGACGGCGTTGAACTTTTCCAGCGAGCAGTTGCCAACAGGTGGCAGGTCAGGTTCAGCCGTTAGCACCTGGGGTGGGTCAGGTGCCTGTGGTCTGCTAACCTGAGCCTCGTGCTTTGAGCTCATGCAGTGTCTCAGTCTCAGTTCGCCTCTGAGCCCAGGGAGGGGTCAGCAGCAGGGACAGTCACCTGGACGCCAGCTACCAGCACCAGTGCCTGCAGGATGTTCTGTGCACTGTGGGGCCTCTGCCGACAGTGGCCCCACTCCCAAGTGATCGGGTCTTTTCTTCCTTCACTGTACCCACGAGAAGGACAGATGGCATCCCCCGCGCTTTTCCCAATACCACGTCCCCTCCAGGGCAGTGAGAACCATGTAGAAGGTCTGGCTGGCCCATGGGCCCTCAAAACGTTCTCAGAAGCACCCACAGGCGTGCTTGAAATGAAAGGGGCTGATTTAGAGTCTCACCAGCTGGCCGGGACTGAGTTGGGATGCTGCCCTTCAGTTGTGGCTGCCTGGGAAGATGGCCAGATGAAGACTTCTTCATAAGGTGAAGCTTATGAAGCTGCTCCCCAAAGGGCCTGACTTTGTCTTTTCTGTCGTGTTTCAGACTCAGTGTGAACCAGGTCACTGACAGCGGGGTGAAGGTGCTCTCCGAGGAGCTGACCAAGTACAAAATCCTGACGTACTTGGGGTAAGTGCTTCCGGGGCACTCGGGGGCCCAGTGCAGTTGCTTGTGTGGAGAAGTGGCAGATGCTAATTGTGGGGTCCCGGCATGGTCCAAGAAGAGGGTCTGGGACACCGGGAGGATTTTTAGAGGGGGTTATAAGGGTTCTTTACAAAGGGCCATGGCTCAATTCCCATCTTCATGAGGGAGGGAGACCAGGAATCTTTTGGCTCCTGGACCCTGTACCAATGTGCACCTGTGGTCTGTCAGCAGGGCCTTGCCTATTGCCATGGCGAGGAACAGATCTCACTGAGGCTCTCAGATGAAGATGCAGTCGGAAGAAAGACCTGGCCCCCTGCTTCTGAAAAAATCGCCCAGGGGGTCTGCTGTGGGTTCTAGGGTTGAATCTGTAACAATTCTGGGGATGACACAGGACTGTGGGTGTGGGGCTGCCACAGGTCAGGGCCATGGTTTCACCAGGTTACTAGGGAGCAAATTTGAGAATAAGTGGAGCTATGGTTTATGAAAAGGCCCTGGGAGTGCAGTGGGTCACTCAGAGGCTTGCTTGCTGGACTGCTACCACAAAGTCAGCAGGGGGACCCATTGGTTGCCCCCGGGGGAAACCAGGGCTGTCAGTCTGCCTCTGTCATGATGTATAGTCTTAGAACCCTCTCTAGGGTCTCTGTGAGCTAGCATTTATAAATCTCCAAAAGATTGTGTTAGGTTTTACTGATAGGGGTTCCAAGAACCACTGGGGGCAGATCTCTGTTCCCACACACAGGAACACGCAGCTCATGTACCACATACCAAGTGATATGCCTGGTGGGGTCCTGGGCAATCCCCTACTTTCAAACACCGTATTACTTCTTCACTAAACATGTGAGTATTAAGCCAAGTGCCATATCACCTGTGGTGGAGCCCTGGACTGCTCACAGCAAGGGACCAGTCAGTCAGTGGCTCAAGCCCACCAGACGCTCCGCCAGAGAAGGGTTGAGGCCATCTGCTCCCATCCAGATGTTCAGCCTCAGAAACTCCGTAGAGGGCTTCCACGAGTCAGAAAGGCAGGACCGTGGATTCTGGAGTGTGAGCCAAGGGACCAAGACCAGTCCAACCAGCTGCACCCTCTGTGGACTCTGTACACCAAAGCCAGTTGCTCAGCTTTCAAAGGAAGCCGATGGCCCTTCCCAGATCTGCTTGTCTGGGCAGCCAGGACTGCTCCGAGCCTCCGACCAGTCACTGCCTTCTGCCGCTTCTGACCTTGCCATCGCATGACTGTCCTCACGGGATGTGGGAACTGCGAGGGCAACACAGAGATGGCCCCGGCTTTAAATTCCTTTTCTCTGAAGATGATTTTAACCTCCTGACACCCAGGACCCACCCTTGAGTGAGCACTCGTTCTCAGTGCTTGGCAATCTCTTATCGTCATAAAAATAAAGTGCTCATCTATAGTCCTCAGTGAGAGAGGTAGGGTTTAATGATCACCCCCGTATTACAGAGGGAGAGACTGTAAATAACTCGCCCAAGGTCATGGAGCTGAAGAAAGTGGTAGTGCCAGCTGTTGAGCACTGGTGGGGCAGGGGGATAGGCACCGGACCACTAATCACAAGGCGGTGTGTTTGAACCCGCCAGTGGCCTCTTAGAAGAAAGATGAAGCCAGCTGCTTCCACAATGATGTCCTCAGTCTCCTGACCTCCTGGGACCCTTCACACTATCCTATAGGGTTGCTTTGGGTCAGAACAAAGGAATGGCAGTGGGTTCGGTTTGGGGTTTGGGTCAGGGTCGTGATGAGTCGGGATCCACTGGATGGCGATGGGCTCAGTTACAGGCTGATGTGCAGAACTTGCGGTCACCGTGTGATGTTGGCAGTGATGCCATCTCCGGCCTCTGCTCTCTCCCAAAGCCTATACAACAACCAGATCACTGACGTGGGTGCCAAGTACATCGCCCGGATCCTGAACGAATGCAAATCCCTCACACACCTGAAGTACGTGCGTACGTAGGGCCGGTAGTGCTCCTCCTCTCCTTGGCTTCCTTGGCCACCCCTCCTCCATCATTCGAAGAATAAATGTCACCCTAACCAGGTCCTCCACCCCCACCCCCAGCCCCTCTTCTCTTCTGCCAGTGGAAGATGAGTGGGCGGCAGGGAGAACTGATCACCTGTCCTGGGTCTGAGGGGCCCGGTTGCCCTTGGGGAAGGCTTGGCGTGCCCATCTCACAGACCTGGACAAGAAGAAGTGAGGGGGTCTGTCCCTTGATCCTCTCCCCACCACAGCATGGTCCTGCAAAGGGTGCTGGGGAACTGGACTTGGCCAGCCTGGACGCCCTGCAGTGACCGAGGGGAGCGATTCACCGGAGTGTGGAAAGGAGGGGTCTGCCCGGCAGAGAGCCCCAGGGAGCTCCTGAGTCCCCCCACGCTTCTCCACAAAACGCTGTGGAGGAACCTCTGGGAAGGAACCTTCCTGAGCTGGCTTCCTCGCCCCTTACCCCACAGGAAGCCACACCTCCTCCAGGGGCCAGGAGGGGCTTGTGCTGGGGAAGTGGCCAGCCCTTCACTGGGGGTCTCCCCAACACACACCCAAGGAAAACAGACGACCCCTGACACTCTCTCTCTCTCTCTCTCTCTCTCTCTCTCTCTCTCTCCAGAGTAGGACTAAACAAAATAACGAGCGAAGGAGGCAGGTGTCTCGCCCTGGCTGTGAAGAATAGCAAGTCAATCATCGAGATTGGGTGGGTAGCCAAGAGGTGTGTGTGTGTTTGTGTGTGTGTGTGTGTGTGTGTGTGTGTGTGTGTGAGACCTTTCTGTACTAAAATCCAGCCGCAGGTCCCCAGGGGCACACTGTGACATGGTGGCTGTGGAGAGCTGGCATCTCTGGGGCCTTCAAGGGCTCCTTGCTCCCTCATGGGAAACAAGGGGCAAGTCCTAGGATCAGTTACCACCAGCGTCACGTGGCTACCCCTTTGAGGCTCGCAAAGCTCTGTGCTGTCACAGCTCACAGAGGGAGGGCTTCCCGGCCGCCAGGACCTAGTGGGGAACTCCCACCAGATGGTCTCTATATCCTCAGAAGATGATGTCTATCTATGCAGGCTGCCTTTCCCAGGGCATCCTGGGATGCTGTGGGCTCAAAACTGGACAGCTAACCCCTAGGCCAGTGGTCGGGACCCTGCGCTAGGGAGGACGGCAAGACTGCCTGCCCCCTTAAGGATTGATGGTCCTGGGAGCCCACACAGGGGGTCTGGGAGCCTCAGTCAACTCCACAGCAGTGGGTCCCGGGGTGGGGTCTCAGATGGAGACTTTTGAAAACTTTTCCGACTGTTATACACATTCTGTCTGGTTTTTAAAAAGACCATTTCATTTGGAAATTGAGAGCTACGAAACACAAAACAATAGGAATGATCTCGTCAGAAGTCATTATTGTTAATATTTGAAGTCAACTGAAGAACCTCCCCTCCCTTCCCCTGCCCTCTCCTCTGGTCCCCACACCACCCCTCTCTACTGCTTCACTTTTTAACATACGGTGGAGGTGAAACCAGATACAGAAATGGACTGGACCTTCTTCTCACGCCACAAGCAGTTTCCCACATCATTAAGAAATGGGGAAAAATAAATGGATACCGCTCGGTTCTCTAGAACCCACACTTTGCCAGCGACATGCTTGGAAAGCTATGATTCTGGGCAGTGGCTGCGGGGAGTGTTAGCAGGTTGTAGGTGGAGGTGCGCAGGCGGGTAGCTTGCTTGCTGCCTGCATTTCCTAGTGCTGCTACAACCCGGGAGAGACCGTTCTGAGACCTTTAGCCTCCAACGTCGGGGGCAGCTAGAAGTGCGGACTCAGGGCCCGGCTCCGGGGGAAGACCCTCGTCTCTTCCATCTGGCGTCCCAGCGCCCTGTGTCCCTTGGCGTGCTCTGCCTGGCCTCTCCCTTGGAGCTCACTCGTGTCCCTGGGTTTCCGCTGCTCCTCCAGTGTCCGAGGAGACGTGTGACAGAAGACTCCAGTCTGAGCCCCCAGGTGAAGTCAGGATCCCCACACCTCTTTGGGGGTAACGGGGGGAGAGGATGTCAGGAAGGTGACCGTGGTTCTGCCGGGAGGCAGCCAGGCCCACACGCTTTGCTCCCTCTTGGTCACTACCGCACCTCCCATACATGAGTCCAGATAGCCCATGAGGGACCACTCTCACCCTGCCTACTCACCGATGTGGAGGTGGACCCTGCAGAGGTTATGTGACTCCCCTCCGGTCAGGCCACGCAGGGAGAAGGTGGCAGGGCCTGATTGGCTCAGGTTACCCGCGTTGTCACACTCACCTCCACCCTGCCGAGCAGGCACTGCAGGCAGAGCATCATTGGGACATGCTCCGTATGTGGAAGGAACACTGCCGACGTGGTTTCTGAATGTGTGTACTTCCTGGCGGGGGCCTCCTGGGACACCCCACAGGCACACACGCTGCCTGAAGTGTGTCCCCTACACAGCCCCTCCCTTCCAAGCTGCAACCCCGTTGGCCTTCAGTCGGTGGGAGGCAGCCTGTGTCTTTCTGGAGATGTCCTGAGCGTAGCCTCACCAGCACACACAAAGCTTACTCATCAGCTTCCCTCCTCCTGCTCTTTTTTTCTCATCATCGCCCCCCTCCTGTGCATTGGAAATCCATCTGCAGCAGCCCCTGGGAGTTGGGGTAAGGACTTAGTCTTTAGGACACAGAGACTGGACAAAAAAACCCTGCCCACTGAGTATGCCATCGGGCCATGCCACTGGCAGAAAAGGGAGGGGTAGCGGTGGCTGTGCTGTGCTGTGGGGGCACTGACTCTCACGTCTCTCCAACCCCCCAGGATGTGGGGCAACACGATCGGCGATGAAGGAGCACGGGCCTTCGCAGAGGCTCTGAGGGACCACCCCAGCTTGACCAACCTCAGGTAACCATTGCTCCTGAACCCCACTGTCTCCAAGGACCGTGACCAACACAGGCCATGGTGGCACCTCTTGATGGGTGAGCCCTGGGAGATGATGGGGGAAGAAGGCTGGCATGGGGACCCACTGCTTCTCCCCAGCCCGCGGCCAGGTTCCTGGCACACAGAATTCCAGAATCGGGTGTCTCCTGCTTGCCCATGTCCCCCAAAGGGAATGCAAGCCAGTAGGCCAAGAGCAGGGGCAGCTTCTTGCTAAGGAGAGAAGGACCATCTGCAGGCCTCATGGGGGGGGGGGTGGTGGTGGTGGTGGCAGGGGGCATCCTCAGGCTCCAGCATGTCCTGGTGTAGAACACCAAAGAACCGAGCTGGGGCACAGCCCATGATCAGCACTCCCCGTTTCCTTCTGCATGAGCTCGGCAGCAGCCAAGCCTGCAGCTTCTCACAAGCCAACTAGCGGCATCTTGGGTGGCTGACGTGCCTGTAATCCTCTACCTCGAGCGTTTCCTTCCTAGCCTCGCGTTCAACGGCATCTCCACGGAAGGAGGAAGGAGCCTGGCGCACGCCCTCCAACAGAACACGTCTCTGAGGATCTTCTGGTAACTGCCAGGCTCCCTTTGAAGGGCTGGGGCTCAACAATCACTCCCGGGGCTGGGTCCAACCCAAAGCTGCCTCTCGATTGGACAGGCTCAGAGTGGGGTCGGTCATTTCATGGCTTCCTGAAACAAAGCAAAGCAGCACCGCGGCCCCTGCATGGGTTCTGAGTCAGAGCGAGGCTAGAATGACCCCACGGGGTTTCCAAGGCAGCGATCTATCAGACTCCCGTGAAGCAGCTGGGTGGGTTTGAACAGCCCACCTCTGGGTTAGCAGCCGAGCACTTGAGCTATCAAGCCAGCAGGGCCCTTCTCATCTCTCCTGGAGAAGACCATACTCATTTCCAGAAGCCCCGACTAGGGGCGCAGATGCATGGGTGGGAGACCCCCATTGGGGCTGAGGGAAAAGCAGATCATCCGTTGGAATGGCCCAGGTTCCCAGCACCTGGCTCACAGCCATCTTCTCTCTAGCTGGCTCCTCTCCCTGGGGCCCTCTGTCCCCGGCAATCCCCGAGGGAATAGGGTCTTCCCTGCAGCACACCTGAGCTGAATACTGCCTCCCACCTCCTGGAAGGGCACTCCGTCCCACCACCCTCTCCCCTTTAAAAAAATTACTTTATGGTGCCATCCGCTCCTAGGGTGTAAGGAATTTGTTCAAGGGGACTTCACAAGGGTTGTGGAAAA
>PVJH01021545.1:0-38339 GCA_004026705.1 Nesogale talazaci | reverse complement strand
CTAGCTTGCTTCCTACTGGGTGTGGATCCTGCAACTGGCTCACTGACCTCTGGCTCTCTGACCTTGAGTCGACCACCTGCCATATTGTCTCACATCTGGTCTGCTGATCTTGGGTTCCTTCGCCTCTGCAGTCTCAAGTCTGACCTACTGACCTTGGATCCATCCACCTCTGCATCCACCAGCCTCTGGCCTTACTGATTCATTGTCTTGCTTCATCAGACCCTGAAGCCACAAGCCAGAAGCCTCCAGCTTAACATATAACCCATGGACTCGAACCCGACGTGGCCACTTCTGAAATTATGCGGGCCATTTTCTTGACATACATTTCTCTTTATGTATATGTGTGTGGTACATGCCTGTGGGAGCAGATTGTCTGAAGGAATTCCCAGAGTTTCGAGTTACAGGGTGCATTTACAGGACAGTCTGACTTCATCTCCTTCTTCACGGGGGGGGCAGGACTGCCACAGTGCATGGCTCAGGCAAGGCTGCAGGAACCAACTGACAGCTCAGCACAAAGAGCTGAGGCACTGGATGGTCTGACCTTCAACGAAGAAATGGTAGACGCTGTCTCTCCTGCTCCCCGAGACACCGCTGAAACATAGCATTCTGTAGGTGGATTTATCTTCCCCTCTGGATCATAGACAAATGACTAAAATATTCTTGCTTTTTTGTTTTGCCTTCAAAGAAACCGTCAACAATCAATCCCTTTGTGTGAGAACTTGCCACAGAATGCAGGGTTTCAGTCTCTCCTCCTCGAGCCTCTATGCCTCTATGTCTCATCTTTTAGCTGTACTCTATTTTCTCAACACACACATACATACACGCTTTGCTTTTCTAGGGAACCCAACCTAATAACCTTCCTTTACCTATGCTCAGTTTTACCTTTTGGGGGGAAGGTGTCCTGACCATTAAATTTATGCCTCTGCTCCACAAACTATCACATGATGCCCCCCTCTTTTATATAGCATTACCAGTATTTGGAATACTCTTATTGATTTATATTTGTTTTAGCCACAAGAATTTAGTCTCCATGAGTTCAAGGGCCTTATCTCTCCTGTTCATTGGTGCATTCCTCATTTGCCTGTAATGATGAGCGAGCATGTACTAGGTGCTCAATAAATATAAATGGAAGGATGCTGGCATAATAATCAAATGCTCGGGGAAATAGCATTTGTATCTCTTCTCTAAGGCTGAGCTGAGGGTTAGTACTGCAAAGAGTGCAAAAACAAAACAAGGCTGAGTGGAGCATGTTCTTGTCTCCAAACAGGCTAAAGAAAGAACTTCTAGTGAGAGCATCCTGAGAATAAGACAAGGCAAAATGGCAGAGACAAGTCTGTTGATACCTCAGGAGCCAGAGACAGGTGGGAGCTGAGTCCGAGGGCAGGGCTCACGTACGTCCTGCTTACTTCCTGGGCCTCCCACTGACCCGGCAGGTGCACAGTTTGAGCAACTGCAGAATTATACTCGAGCCAACTCACCAAGGTAATGCCAGTGTGTTAGGTGAACGACAGCCACTGTGCGTATAATTCTGTATCTTGTTAGTAGGAGTATTTGCAAACCCAGTGTTAAATCTATGTGAATGAAGAGATTCTTCCCCCTCCCCTCATGGAATCGCTGCTCCCACTACTGTTCCTGAAGGGTCTTTCTATCCTGGATTCCCTGTGTCCAGAGCTCTTATCTGCACTAATGCATGTACTCGATCAAGCTGGATGTGTAAGGTGGAACTGGGTCATGATAGTGGGTGGGTGGGTGGTGGGGCAACCTTTAGGAACTAGAAGAATATTGTGTGTTGTTGATGCGATACTGCACCCTGGCTGACTCGTCCCTTCCTTGTGGCCCGATGTCCAATTGTCTACAGATGGGCTTTGGGTCTCCACCCCGACTCCCCTCGTTCACATCCATATGACCCATTGTTTGAAACCATTGATATATTTTTGTGGACCCTATTTTGCGGTGGAGGGCGTGTCATCCAGGTTTTGTATTCTTAAATACTAACATACAATAAACCATGAAAAAAACCCCAAAGAGATCCTTTTAAACCCAGAGTATTTAAATATAACACACAAACAAGAACTTGATACTGTTTTGGCTAAAACTCATGCCATTTATTTACACAGCCAACAGTTGGCATTTTCTAAGCTCCAGGCCATGCCTGTGGCACTAGGGCTGGAGCAAGACCCCGACTCTCACGGCGCTCACAGTCTAGTGGGGAGAAGACATAGGTAAGCGCAAGGTCTTTGGATTCTGCGATCACGTGGGAGGCACAGAGCAGAGAAACTGAAACCCTAGCTACTGCTCACAGGGAAGGAAGACCTGGTCACTGGGCATTTTTGTGAAAACAGATAAGGCAAGGATTCTCAAAGGGCTGGCTAAGTTGCCTGCACCAGAGTCAGCTGGAGTGCAGGTAAAATGCAGACCGCCAGCCCACCCTGGAGAGATGCTGATCCAGCCGGTTAGAGGTGAGGCCTGAGAACTGCGTCTTAAAGTGTACTGCAAGCTACCGTCTGAGAAGTTTTGCTCTTTGAAGTGGAATGAAGGATGCCCTGCACAGCCGGATGCGCTTTTGTGTTGGTCTTTAATGGGAGAAGATGCCTGGAAAGGTGAGGAGAGCATGACGGTGATGGAGCCATACTTTATTTTTTTATTTTTTATTTATTTATTTTTTAGGCATCACTGCCCTCTGGTGGTGGGAGTAGGAGGCCCAGCCTTTGCTCCTGGGAGCTGGAATTGAACCTCCAACCCAGTGGGCCGCAGTCCCGCGCACAACCACTACGCCACCGGGGCTCAGCCCATACTTTAATCTCAGTTGATTTAAGTCTCACAAAAGTCCTATGAGGTAGACACTATCATCATCCCTGTTATAGGCGAAGAACCAGAATGCGAGTTTATGTGACTTGTTCAACCTTGCAGAGCGAATGAATACCCATGTTGACATTTGAACCAAGATTTACTTAACTTTAAGGACTTTTATTTTCCATAACACTGTGCAGGCACCAGGGGGCACATTTACTGAAGCTGTGGTTTTCAGCTCTTTGCCGGTTCTTTCTAAACAAACATAAACAACAACCAGAAGGGACTCTGGTCATGTCCAATATAACTATCTATAGATACACCCTTTTTGGGGGGAGCATGTAGGGATTTAGGCAAAGTTGGGCAAAGTTAGACAAATAATGAAATGAACAACCACTTCTTTTCTCATCATTTACTCACCCTGTGGTGGAGGTGTTACAAAAAGTATCCTATGACTGGGCTGAGCCCCGGTGGTGTAAATGGTTGAGTGCGGGACTGCGGCCCACGGGCTTGGCGGTTCAAATCCAGTGACGGCTCTCAGGAGCAGCGCTGGGTAGCGCCCCATGACCACCAGAGGCAGTGGTGCCCCAAAACAAAACAAAACAAGACAAAGTATCCTATGACTAAAAACTGGGTCCATCTGGAGGGAAAAGCAAACAGAACCAGATAATCATAAAAGCAACCCCACCTGCTACCAAAGATTCATGGGCCTCAATGAATTAGGATGGTCAGTGGGCATTTAAAGAAGATGGCATGGTGATAAGACCAAAATGTCTCAAAAGATGAACTCCATGTTCAGAGGTAGGGCCAGAACTTTCACTAGGAATCAGTTCAGCCTTTACAGAAGAGTTAGCAGCTTCTCCAGGCTTCTCTACACAGACCCAGTGGGACAACAAACCAGATACTGCTCAGAATATAATGGCAAATCCAATTCCATGGAAAGAGTTTGGAGACCAGCCACAACTCTAAAAACTCCTCTCTTCACAAGCACACGTGCACACACTGCAGGCACTGGGTACATTCCCAGGCACCGTGCGGGGTGTCACCCAACCAGAACTTAGGCAGGAGGCGCGTCGGAGGAGAAGCGTGCTAACCCCAAACAAGAACGGCAGACAATGGTTTGATGGGCCCCCGGGGCCTTGTGTCCCGGGGCTGTATGTAACCAGCACCCTCTCTACGACTGAGCTTGAAGTCACAACGGTGACATGACTGGCTGAACGTGGACTCCCAACTCTGGAGCGCTCCTTTCTTGTTCTTCGCATTTCAGAACCTGCTCCGAGTTTCCAGACTGGTTGTGATGAAATCAGTCACAAGACTGACACCTAGGATAGCACAGGGCTCAGATTTCACTATTTTGGTAACAAAGATTGTGAGCCGGGCTTTATTTTATTGCTATATTTTCCCCACGCTCAGTCTAGGAACATGTTTCCACTACTATTTTATATGACAATGGCACTGCTTGGAATTGCCTTAAATAAAATCATGCAAATTGGGGTTGATCTTCTCCTTATAGAGCTGTTGATTTATTTACACTATCGATCTATCCCCTTCAGATACACAATCTCTAACAGGCTGAGTTAGAGAAGTGCCACCTGATAAGGATTAGTAACATGCAGGCAGGGTACGCGTGTATCTAATTATACTTGAAGTCTGTTGATACCTCAAACCAGCTACACTAAAGGCAAAGCTGGGGACATCTGGATGAAACCTTTATCCTGATGGGGACATCTAATTATTCTAGACTCTAAATAAGGATATCCACGACATCGCTTTGGATGGGCAAGGAGAGCATGGGAAGAGGACATAACTGCTTATATCCAACTAGAGCAGGACTCTCAGCTCATTAATCTGGAGCCGATCATGTGGGTGCTGGGAGGGACCAAGGGACAACATACAACGCAGAAGGGTGTATTAGGTAAAATCAAGTAAACCATCCTGTGGATCCTTGACTACCTCTTCCTTTAACTATAGTCTCTCAAAAGGAAGTCTCAAGTAAGCTGGGAAGTATTCTCAGGAAGTTTGGGTACCTTGGCTCTGAATATCAAGAAGTAGGGCTCACCTCCACAATCATTTCTGGCAGAGAACACAGAGGACAACTCATTAGAGACCACTCAGGAGTACAAGTTGAGTTCTTCGCAGTTCCAGTGGGTGGGCTACAGATTACCCAGGGCTAAGCAGACCCTGAGTGGAGCCAACGCTTAGAAGCGCTAAGTCTTATCCTGGTTCTGAACACATTTCAGCTTTGCTGCAAGTCCACTTTGCTCCAGTTCGGCGATGACAGACATGTATTTGAACTCATTTGGTCTGAGGTTAAAGGTCTCCACTAACCCGTAGGCTTCTTTCCGGTCCGTGGCATAGAAGAGCTGAACTTGGTTGGCAATGCACTGCGCTTCAGCAACATTCTGAAAGGCAAAAAGGGCAGTGAGGTCTTCCCTTGCTCATAGCGTTCGAGTCCTGGCCCCGGTGGGATTAACACGCGAGAGTCACCACTCCAGAAACTCCTGTTTCATGCCCAAGTGAGGTACCCTTTGTCTGTATATCCAACCTGTCATGCCTACCCACACATTTATCTCATTATCCTGCATGTTCATTTTCCCCTCCTTTTTGTCTATCTTCATCACTATCAGTTTTTCAAATATGCATCATGGCTCATGAGGAATATAGTATAATGTCTATTGTGGTATGTGCAAATGGGATGTGGCCTATTTTTGCATATAGTCACCATTTTCCTCTGTGTTCAGTTCTGTAATAACTGCTAAATATACCTCAGGAAGGAAAAAAAGAGCTGTAGTCACCCAGCCCCAAGAACCAGTTTACGTGTGAGCTCTCTGGACTAACCAGACATCTCTCTTAATCGAATCTGCTCCGAACACCTCGGTTAGAAATCGCGTGCCGGAGCCAGCGGTGGCGCTCTCGAAGGGCCCACAAATCCCTGCTACTTTTGTTGCTGTTGCCCTTTCCTTGTGGAGGAGCCTAGTTCCTCGGCCTGGAGGGGGGCTGTGCTGAGCAACCTGCTCCTCAACACCAGACGGGCAGCGCGATGATGAACGACTGCCACTAAAGGTCATACAGGCTTCTGTCTTGCCACCTTTCTGGAAACACCTGCTCTAGGAAAGGCACTTACCCTGTTGTGAGGACCCTCAAACCCTGCGGTGCAGGGAATTGAGGCCTCCTGCCAACACATGTGAGCGGGCCAGAAAGGGGACCTTCAAGCGCCCCTCAGTCTTCGGAGGAATGCAGATCCCGTGCACAGCACTACAACCGCCTGTAAGCCCTGCAGCCAGAACCACCCGCTCAGTTGCCCCAGAATTCCTGACCCAGAAAAACTGTGGGGTGATAAAACGTCTGTTGTTATAAGACCTTAAGTCTTAGGGTGGTTTTTCTTTTTTAGGCATCACTGAGGGTGGTTTTTCTTGATGGAGCACTTGACAGTTCTCACAACCAGCAAAGCCCCAGAGAAGGGCCACCTACCAAACCCAGCTCTGAAGCACAGTAGCAGGGAAACGTGACCAGAGCACTCCATGTAGCATTGCGGTGTGTGTGTGTGTGTGTGTGTGTGTGTGTGTGTGTGTGTAAGGACACAGGCAACAGACACCTTTTGTGATAGTTACATAATTTCGGGTCACCTTGAAGTGTAGGGGAACAGAGTCTAGCCTGCAGTCAAACCACAGCCTGATGGTGTGACCTCCTCAAAAGGAGGGTCCGGGGAACCTCCCCCTCTATCTCTGACTTTCCTTTCCTGCTGTAGCCATGGTGACACCTGCAAGAGCCCAGGGATGCTTCTGTTGCCGCCTCCCCACCAGCTGAAGTTCCTGCATTGTGCATCCTTGCATGTGGCTGCGTGAGTCTAAAAAGGGATTTATGGTCTAGCATCAGACATATACCGTATTTGATTTGGATTGTGCTGGGATGCTTGGTTGATACAGAATAACTTTTTAATACCAAGCTCTCTTACACATTATATGAGGCTCACTGCATTTGTTTCTCTAGTCAACTCAGTCTAACACATCCTTGAAGCCTTACAAAAGAATAAGCTAAACCAGCTCTCGACCTGTGCTTCCTGGGCCTTCCTTCTGCCATGTTAGTTGGTCAGAGGTCCTTACTACTCACTGTTTTCATACGGCCAAAACCAAACATCAGATAATAGAAAATTCCCACAAAAAAATATGGAGAGTGGGCAAAATACCACTGCCTGCTTCACCTCTACTCCTTCCCATGGAACTTTCAGGGCATATCTCACAAGTAGGCATCAATCGGAGACTGGATCTTTAATCAAAAGCCCCTTTTCATCAGGCAGACTATTTCACATTGATAGAATTTTAGAGCTGGACGGACCTCAGAAATCACCCAGTCCTCACTTAATAGCCAAGGAAACCAAAGCAGATGGGGTTCAGGGATGGGCCAAGGTCATGTGAGCCGTGACCAGACCTCAGGCTTCTGGATTCCCAGACAACATACTGCCGTTTCACCCTACTACTGTTTCTGGTGGAACAAGATCATTAAGGTGGATTGAAGTAGATAGTTCTACCTCATCAGTTTGACCATTCTTTTAGTATATGTGCTGCTGAAGTGAGCACTGACCATTCTTAAACTCAAACACACCTCAAGAGGAAACCATTTTTAAAGCTGGTGCATTTCCATAACCTGAGTGTCAGTCTCTGAGCCCCAGAACTGTAGGGTCTCGTTATCGAAGCCTTGGGACAGTGCAAGTGGCGTTAACTGTGGGTGTGTTCACTCTCGAACCCGGCCCACAGTCTCGGAGGCCGACACGGCTCAGAGAGAGCGAGAGGGCAGCGCAGGACCGCTCCACTGTGTTTGGACGGGAGAGACCAGCCTCATCTCTCTCCAGGGCAGCCGCTCGTGGTCTTAACTGTGGTTCACAGCGCGATGCGTGGCCCCTGCACCGCCGGGCTCCCTTCCCTCTGCATCGGTGCTGCTGCAACTGTTCAGCAGAGGCCTACGGCGTGGGGGCAGCTGAGCCTCCACCTCCGGGCCGTTAGACGATAAGACTATCTACATTAAGGGCTCCTCTCACCACTTTTAATTAATTAACTAGAGCTGAGCTTTGGAGTTTATTTTTTTTATTTTTAAAATCATTTTATTGGGGCGCGTACAACTCTTATCACAAGCCACACGTCCATCCATTGTGTCAAGCACATTTGTACATTTGTTGCTCTCATCATCCTTAAAACATTTTCTTTCCATTTGAGACCTTGGCATCAACTCATTTTCCCCCTCCCTCATGAAACTTTGATAATATACAAATTAGTATTATTTTTTCATGTCTTACACGGGGCAACATCTCCCTTTACCCACTTTTCTGTTGTCCTTCCCTCAGGGAGGGGAATATATGTAGATCCTTGTCATCGGTTCCCTCTTCTGACCCCACCTTCCCTCTCACCCCTGGTCCTGAAGGGTTCAACTGTCCTGGATTCCCTGTGTTTGCAGGTCCTATCTGTACCCGTGTTCATCCTCTGGTCGAGCCAGATTGGTAAGGTAGAATTGGGATCATGATAGTAGTTGGGGGGGTGGGGGTGAGGAGAAAGGAAGCATTTAAGTACTAGAGGAAAGTTGTATGTTTCATCGCTGCTACACTGCACTCTGACTGGCTTGTCTCCTCCCTGTGACCCTTCTGTAAGGGGAAGTCCAGTTGCCTACAAAAGGGCTTTGGGTCCCCACTCCACAATCTCCTTCATTCACAATGATAGGATATTTTCTTCTTTGATTCCTGATAGCTGATCCCACTGACACCTCATGATCACATCATCTCGTCATTTTATTTTTATCTATTTATTTATTTATTTTTGGGCGCATCACTGCTCTCCGGTGGTGGGAGTAGGAGGCCCAGCCCCACTGCTGGAATTGAACCCCAGTCCCAGTGGGCCGCAGTTCTGCGCACAACCACTACGCCACTGGGGCTCAGCCCATCTCATCATTTTAAAAAGAAGTTTGAAGACTGCTGGCTTGGTGGCTAGGGAGTTTCAAAACAAGGATCATGTCCATCTACCCGACTCTCCTGGAGGACACGGCCCCTCCTTTTACTCCCTCTCTGTCTTTCGTTCTCTTGACTCAACATGGAACAGCAGTCTCTTCTCTTTCCCAAACTTATGGAGGTAAACACAGGAATTCCCTGTGTTACTTGACCAGGTCTATTCACAAGCCTAGCTTCTGCCTCTATTTCAGTCTCCAAATCTACAATCAATTTGCCAGTCCCTGGCGATTTTACCCTCCATGTTGCTGGGGTCAGTCTTTCCCCTTGAATCCTATTCTCACCGCTTCTGTTCAGGTCAACTCTCTTGACCTGACAACTGCACGTGTCTTCTGAATGCTCACACTGACCAGGCTGGAACTTCTGAATATACAACAAGCAACATTAATTAAGGATAATGATTTTAAAATTCAACTCTGACTGGGTCATCCCTGTTCTAAATCCTTTAATGATTCCTTTGTGCCCTTAGGATAAATAAAATAAAACCTCTAAACACAACCCACAATTTTTTTTTCTTTTTCCTTTGTAAAACATGACACCTAAGTCATTTTACGCCCTCTACTGGACAGTGTTTCATTTCACTGCACATAATTCACACAATTCACTGTGAGTCAGAACGGACTCAACAGTCCCTCACCACCACCACCGTTTACTTACAGAGCTTTATGGTGTGCTTCTAACCCACTCAGTACTAACTCTGCAAGAAACACTTGGCAACAAGCTTCTATAATGATTATAGAGATCCCCCCTAACCCCTTACACAGAGGCTGTTCTGTCATATGGGGTTGAGGTGAGTTGATATTCAACCTAGTGACACCCAACAAGAAAGCACTGACTGAAGCTATTTCCTCTGACACAGTCTTTCCCCTTTTCCCTGGCTAACCTCCTGCTCATCTTGAAAGGTTCAGCCCAGGTGTCTTCTCTAGTGTCCTTTGGTTAAGACTTCTTCAAAACGTGCCGGGCAAGTCACCCTAGCCCTAACCATTGCATTCCAGTGAGTCATCTGCTGACACCGATGCAGCGCCAAGCAAAGCTAGGGTTCTGACAGTCTACCAAATCTTCAGCATTACAGTTGACTAGTTCAGAAGAAACCTCTCCCTTCCATCTATCTCCATCCACTGAGACCAATGCTCTGCTGTATTTGGCTATACTGTGCTCAAAGTGTGTATTTCAGCACAATAATGAGTGGGATGGGGAGGTGTCATATGCAATATGACACTTCTGGATTTCCCACTTCTCCATCATGTACATCTAAAAGAAGTTCGAAGGGTTTCGTTCTGTACAACATATAAGGCAGAAGTATGTTGTCTGGTAAGCTGTAGAACATTTGGAGACTAGGAAATGCATTTGGATGAAGACCAGGACTATGCAGCAGTTGAGGCCACTGGAGTGAGATGGAAAACAAGACAAGGAACAAAGAACTCTTCTGACCTCTGGAGTCCACTTTTGCTGTGGTTAAGTGCTGTGTAAAAGACAATCCTTCACTCCCATGGCCCAGCCTTAAACTTTGTCATTATTGGTAACTGTACCCCCCAAAACCAAACCCTTTGCCCCCAAATGGATTCTGAGCCACAGATATCCCACAGGAAAGAGCACAACTGCCCCATAGCCTTTCCTAGGTGTAAAGCTTTACGGACAAAGATAGCCACCTCTTTCTCACGCAGCTACTGGTGGGTGAGAACCACTGACCTTTCAGTTAGTAAAAACAAGCCCTCGTAACCACCGCACCACCATTCCCTCCAAATTTCAACTTCACCCATCGACACGGTGTCTACTATTTCTGTTTAGCTCCCCTCCCCAACTCCGGAAATCTTCAACCCCACTAGTTCAACCTGCTACTGTCTCTAACTTCTCTTAAGTTTCATTCTCTCTTTACTCTGCTCCTGTTCCAGGGTCAATAATTATAATCAATCACCCCTTTGTGCTCACATCTAAGTTTCTGGTGCTTCTCCCACCTCATTGTACCATTTGGCTAAAATATTACCCTAGTAAAATCCAACTCTCTGTCTTCTACCTGCGCAGCCATTTTCTCTGAGGTTTGGCAAATCTTTTTGGTAAAGGGCCAGACAGTAAGTCCTTTAGGCTCTGGGGGCCATATCGTCTTGGTTGCAACTACTCAGCTCTGCTGCTGTGGTGTAAAAATATAGACAATATGTAAAAGAATGAGTGTAGCTGTTTCCATAAATTTCTTTTTGGCATCACTGCCCTCTGGTGGTGGGAGTAGGAGGCCCAGCCTTTGCTTCTGTGGAGCCACTGATAGTCCATAAATTTTTATCTGCAGACACTGGAACTTGTATTTCATACACTTTTCCTGTATCACAAAATAGTACTTAGGTTTTTCCCCCAACTACTTAAAAATGTAGAAAACATTCTTAACTCAGGGCCATATAAAATTGGCAGGGGGCTAGATTTGACCCATGGGGTATAATCACGCCAAACCCTGAACTAGAAAAATTCCATACTTTCTCTTTAACAACTTCAATGTCCAACACCTACTTTTACATCCTCATACTCAGCTGGCGATCTTGCTTTCTTTTCCTTAAACAATCAGAAGAGAACATCCACAAGTTACTACCATCTCTCTCCATTTATCTGTATCTGTGTCCTGTTACCAAGATTTTCCCCCTGAAAATGGAAAACTATCCAGACATGTGGCAAAGGTCAACCTTCATTCTGAGACTTGCCCCTGAAAATGAATACTTGCATGGGCCTCCCTCATTTTTTCCTGCATTACATTTTCTTCTTTACTGGATCTTTCCATCAGTATACAAATCTGATGTCGTTTCCCCCATGAAATATGATGTACTCCTGCCCCGATCCTCCCTTCCTAGCTAATGTCTCATTTGCTTTTCCTTCATAGAAACAGCCCTTGAAAAGGTTATACTTGCACTTCCTAATTTATTTCCATTTTCTCTTAAATCCACCCAAGTAGGCAGTTACTCCATCATTTCTTTGAAACTGGTCTTAGAAATGTCTACCTGCTCCTCCCCTTGCACAAGCAAATACAAGTTCAGTCTTCATCTCACTTGTACCATTGGCAAAGGAGATCTGGCTAATCTTAAAGTTTTTTCTCGTAGCTTCCAAGGCAGTCTACCATCTTAATTTCCCACCCACATCACTGTTTTTTCTTAATATCTTTTGCTGATTCTGGGCCATCTCTTCAAGGTTCAGAACTTAAGACTGGATGTTTCTAACCCTACTACTTTCTCAGTGTTAATAATCAGCTCCCTGGTTTTAAACATAATCTACACACGGACAACTCCAATAATTTTACCACCAGCTTGGATCTTGCCCTGGAAGTCCAGGTGCCTATACCTAACTGCCTACTATTGGATATCTCAGAATTCCTATGTCCAAAATTGAACTTCTCTTTAAAGCCGTTCCTTCTACAATCCTGCTTGTCTCAGTTAATGGCCACGTCACTCTTCTGGATAGTTTTAGGTGACTTCCGGTTGAGTGTGATGGATGGAAAGTTTTAAGAGAAAGAAAAATGTGAGAAATGGAACTCAATAATGTCATGGATAACATATCAGGAAGTAAGCTCTCCTCCGTGCTGTAAGTGGGGGCCTCCTGAGATATTAACTGAATGCTCTCACTGTGTCCTTCCCTTGATGCAGCGGGTAAGAAGGGGAGGGAAGGGGAAGAAGTGGGTATTGTAATGGAGAACCTCAGGGGGAAGAGGCAGTAACAAGCTACTGTTCTGAGGACAACATGAACTTAAACCTTGCCAGATAAGGAAGCCGGAAATGAGCAGGACTAGACAAACAAGAGCATACAGTAATCATAAAACTGCGCCCGGCACTTGATATACTGAGAAAACATGTGTGATTAACGTCATTAGCTATGTACACATGGTATGTTCTCTCCCTCAAGATTCTCAGCTGGGGACTGGGAAAGAAGGAAGGGAAACCAGGAAGTATGATGGATGTTATACATGTAAACTCTATGGAGAAAGATAAGAGATTAAGAACTAGTCTACCACTCTTGATACAAGGGTTTGCAACAAAGGAAAATAAAACCCCAAAGAAAAAAACAAAAGAACTAGTAAAGACATTGAACATGTCTCTATAGTTAAGAAGCCATTTACATCTCTATAACCTCTTACCTAAAACCTCCAAGAGGACCAAACCTCTTGGATTCAGACTTAGTGAATTTCAGAGAAGGCACATGGTAGCTAACTGTCTATTATGTGCAATCAAGTACATTATTTCCTCGTAAAGTGCATTCATCACTTGTCAACATTCAACCATTTCAAGAGAGAGGGAGCATATGATCAAAAACCAAGGTTACTGAAGGAAGGCGTCTATACCAACATAAAGAAGGGGGAAAGAGGGTCTGGGGAAGCAAGAAATAAAAATGGGGGAGGGAGATGAAGACACTGAGGGGAACAGGGCACTAATCCACCATGGGGACAGTACTATTTATGTCCCCACCAGAATGGGAGAGAGGGACCAGGTCTCAACCTGGTGTGTCCAGTCTTGTGGGCAATATATGACATGAAGCAGTGAACTAACAGAGTCTGTCCCTATCCCCACTACATCCCCCTTTCCCAGAGGAATGTACTACCGAGGACAGCACCGATGATACAGCCTGTGGAGAGTGGCAGGTCTGCCCAAACCATACGGGGGAGCAAGCTGAGAGGGAGAGAGAGAGTGAGCAGTGGCAGCCCAGCCCTCCAGCTTCGAGGATGACATTCCCGCTTGGAGCAGCCGGTGCACAGAGTGGATCATTGGGTTGGCCTTACCACAAGACACCACATCCGTTTATTCACCCATCACATCACAGGGGGCAGCACCAGAGACACAGTGCGTGGGATGGTGCCTGGTCTGACACCCCCCACCAGGGTGTAACACTAAGGGAGTGCCACAGAGCAGCAAGGAGAGCAAAACAACTAAGTCCCCAAGGAATTTTGAAAATGGACTTTGGACTTGGGGTGGGGGCAGGGCTGGGAACTTCATCAGACCCGATCAGAAAACATTCCTAAGGGTCAGTAGAAAGACCTGGAACTATTCATTGGCTATTTCCCTTGTTTTCATGTCTATCTAGATAAGAGAAATAATTCTGAGATAATTCTGGGGGACAGAGGAGAGAGGAAGGTGGGGTAAAAGGGTGTGTGTGTGTGGGGGGGGGGGGGAGGCCAACAAACCCCGGGACAAGGGAACCACAAGAGACCTAAAGTCGATGGCAAGGGGGCATAGAATGCCTGGTGGGATTTGATCCAGTGTGATGTAATGAGAGGAAGCACAGAGAGCTGAATGAAGTGTGGACATGATGGTGGAACAGGAGGAAAGTGAAAGAAAATAGATGAAAGAGCTAGCAGGCCAACGACATTTACAGAGGAACAAACACAGGCACATACATATGTAGATATGTTAATATGATAGGTCTATCTATGTACATAGATAAATAGGCTAAGCATTAAGGTAGCAGATTGACATTGGGCCTCTACTCAGGTCCTTCCTAAACACATGCACACTTTGTTCTAATAACCTGGCATTCTGTGATGCGCACCTTCCTGACATGATTGTTTTTGATAAAATGGGTGCATAAGCTAATAAGGTGCTTAAGAAAGCTGATGGTGCCGAGCTATTATTAGATAGAGTATCTGGGGTCTTAAAGGTTTGAAGTGAAACAAGTGGTCATCTCGCAGGAAAGCAACAAAGCTCACATAGAAGAAGCACCCCAGCCCGTGTGGTCGTGAGGTATTGATGAAATCAGGCATCAGAAGACCCGAAACAAACAACCATGTTGATGTAAATGAGAATGGGGGGGGGGGGGTCAGAATGAAGACCCAAAGTCCGTCTGTAGATAATTGGGCATCCCCTCACAGAGCGTCACAGAGAAGGGATATGCTAGCCAGGGTGCAGTATAGCAGCTAGTTCTTTAATGCTTCCTCCCCCATGATCATGACTCCAGTTCTAGCTTACAAATCTGGCTAGACCAGGACATGTACACTGGTACAGAGAAGAGCTCTGGGCACACAGAATCCAGGACAGATAAACCCCTCAGGACCAATAATGAGTGTAATAGTACCTGAGAGTAGGAGGAAGGTGGGGGAGTAAAGGGGGGAACCAATGATCCTTATATAATCCCTTTATATAATCCCATTATATAATCTAGGGGGATGCAGAGAACTGGGAGAAGGGGGAGAGCAGTTGGCATAAGACATGAAAAAATATATAAAAATTATCAAGGGTTCATGAAGGAGGGGGGGTGCAGGAGGGGCGAAAAATGCACTGATGCCAAGGACTCAAGTAGAAAGAAAATGGCTTGAAAATGATGATGGCAACGTATGTACAAATGTGCTTGGCACATGGATGGATGTATGGATTATGTTAAGAGTTGTAAGAGCCCCCAGTAAAATGACTGAAAGAAAGAAAATGTTTTGGAAATGATGAGGGTAACACATATATGTATAAACATATATATAAAAATGAGATAGATTCAACTGATGTGTGGATTGCTGTATGAGCTCTAAGAGCTCACATTAAAATGATTTATTTACATATAAAATATAAAACACAACAACAATAACAAAAGGAATTAATAAAAAACAAGGCTTCAGGAATCGACGGAATGCCAATGGAAATGTTCCAACAAATTGACTATGCACTGGAAGCACTCACTTGAAATTCGAAAAACAGCTGTCTGGACAATTGACTGCAAGAGATCCATTTGTACCCATTCCAAAGAAAGGGACACAACAGAATGCTCCAATTATAGAACAGAATCACTGATACCACATGTAAGTAAAATTTTCCTGAAGATCGTTCAACATCGACTGGGAGCTACCAGAAATTCAGGATTCAGAAGAGAAAGGGAAAGCAAAGATACCAGCAAAGATGTTTCTTGTATGTTATTGACTATGCAACGGGCACCTGACTGTCTGGACCATAAAAAACTGTGGACAGCCTTGAGAAGAATGGGAATTCCAGAACACTTCATTGTACTCACAGGGAACCTGCATATGGATCAAGTGGCAGTTGTTTGAACAGAAAAAAGGAACATTACATGACTTAAAATAAAAAAAGATGGGAACAACTAGGAATCTAAAATTGATGGCGAGAGGGGAGTAGAAATCCTGATAGTGTTGGAGTAGCCTTAATCTAGGTGGAGGAATTGCTGAGAGGCAAATGAGGGGTGAACATGACAGTCAGACAGGAGGAGGGTAAAAGGAAATCGAGGAAAGATCGAGGAAGCAAAACTATGGAGTACAAACATAGAGCTGTACATATGCAAATACATTAATGCATCACAATATTGGCCTATGTACATATATTTATATGGCAATACATTGAGGCAGAGGGCAGACTCTGGGCCTCTACTTAAGTATTCCCTCAAACACTTTGTTATAATAATGCGGCATTGGGTGAAGCCCACTGTCCTGAAACAACTGCTGAAGACAAACTGGGTGCACAAACAAATGTGGTGAAGAAAGCAGATGGTCCCAGCTATTAAAAGATATAGCCACCCCTCCCCCCAGAAAAAAATGTTACTTTAGAGGACAGCACTGAAACTGCAGCTCATGGAGAGTGAAATGTCTGACCAGGGCACACGAAAGCAAATGAAGGGGAAGGAAGAGAGACAGTGGAGTACACCTTGATCCACCACGCCTTGAGGACGATATCCTCACTCAGAACAGCCAACCCACAGAGAGGACCATAGGGCCGGCTCCACTATGAGACACAATGCCCCTTGCTGACCCACGGTCCTCTGGGGAACACTGAAAACAGTGTCAGGATTGCACCTGGTCTGACTTCACCACACTGAGGCAATACACTAAGGGTGTGCAGCAGAGCATGGACCTCCTGAGGGAGTGCTAAGGATAGACTTTGAGACCAAGGCATGGTACCCCATTGGACTGGACCAGAGGACACTCCTAGAAGTCAACAAACAGACCTTGAACTATTTGTACCTTGAACTACTTTATTATTATTTTAAAAATTTTATTTATATATATTTTTCTGGACATAGTTTTTTTCCTTGTAGTTGTCATCGTTTTGTTTTCTTTTGTCATTTCATCTGGCTATGTTTTGTTTTTTTGTGCTTATTATTATCTCTGTAGGTCTGTCTAGATAAGAAAGGCTGGATGATCAGTCTGAAGGAGAAAACAACAGATCAATCATTCTGGGAGAGGGGGAGGTTGGGGAAATGAGGTGGTGGTGACCAATCCAGGAACAAGGGAACACGTGATCCAAATCAGTGGCAAGGAGGGTATAAGGCCTGGTAGGGATTGATAAAGGGTAAGGTAACTAAGAGAAAGTAATGAACCCTAAATGAAGGCTGAGCATGATAGTGGAACAAGAGAGAAGTAAAAGGAACTAGAGGGGAAAAAATAGGAGGCAAAGGGCATCTACAGCCGTCTAAATATGGGAAAAGATATCAAAATTCCCCAAATAAACAACCTCATTGAGGTGATGGAGAGGGGTCAAGCTAGAGACCCAGTGGTCATCTGTGGGTAATTGGACGTCCTTGTGCAGAGGGGCTGCGTGGAGGAGAAAATGCATCCAGGGTGCAGTTTAGCACTGACAAACTACAGTTCCCACTAGACTGGTTTGTAGAGAGGGGCACAGATGAGCGCTTTCAGGCATGGGATTCAGGAAAGACAAAGCCCTCAGACACAGTAATGGAAACAATGACTCCAAGAGGACCGGGGAGGGGGGGGAAGAAGGGAGCACGTATAGCAGTGATGGCAGTGATGGGGGAGAGTACCAGGACAGTAGGTGAAAGGATAGTTGGGGCAGTGTAAGATATGTGTAAATAATAACAATGCATAATATATTAAAGGTTCATGGGGGTGGCAGGGGAGAGGAGGGAGGGGGAACAAAAGGAGGCGTTGGGCTGAGCCCTGGTGCCATAGTGGTTGTGCGTGGGACTGCAATCCATTGGGTTGGTGGTTCAAATCCAGCAGCAGCTCTCCAGAAGCAAGGCTGGGCCTCCTACTCCCACCAGAGGGCAGTGATGCCCCCACAAAAAAGGAGTTGTTGATATCAAAGAGCTCAAGAAGAAAGATAATGTTTAGAAAGTGTTGATGCCAATAACTGAACACATCTGCTTAAGATAATGGATGGATGGTTTGCTATAATATTAAGAACCCCCAATAAAATGATTTATTAGAAAAGAAAAATATTTATGATATACATATAATATTTCTATTAGGATTATAATATAACATTGTTCTTATAATATTCATATTACATTATAATTATATTATTATAAGATGTATAACAGGGTTGCATCCTCTCATCATACTTGTTCAATCCATATGCTGAGCAAATCATCAGAGAAACTGAATTATACAGAAAACTGGCATCAGAACTGGAGGACACGACACATTTTTTTTTTCACACGACACATTTTTGCTTGCTGAAAGCGAGGACCTGAAGCATTTGCTGATGAAGATCAAGGACTGCAAACTTCAATATGGGTTACAACTCAATGTAAAGAAGACCTCCATCAGGGCTGAGCCCTGGTGGCATCGTGGTTGTGCGCGGGACTGCGGCCCACTGGGATGGAGGTTCAATTCCAGCAGCGGCTCCACAGGAGCAAAGGCTGGGCCTCCCACTCCCACCACCAGAGGGCGGTGATGCCCCCCAAAACAAAAAGAAGACCTAAATTCTCACAACTGGACTAGCAGGCATCATCATGATAGAGAGAGAAGATAGCCAAGGATTTTGTCTTGCTTGGATCCACAATCAATGCTCACGGAATGCATGTGCACTGGGAAAATCTGTTGCACAAGAACACTATAAACTGTTGAAAGCAAGGGTGCTACTTTGAGGACTACGGGTTGCCTGTCCCAAGCTATGGTATTTTCAGTTACCTCATATTCATGGACACCGAATAAGGAAGACCAAAGAAGAGTCAATGCGTTTCAATTATTGTGCTGCACAAAGAATACTGAAAGTACCATGGAGTACCTAAAGGACAAATCAATTTGTCTTAGAAGAGGGACAGCCAGCATGCTCCATACAGGTGAGGGTGGGGAGACTGTCTCATGTACATTACATATGATGTCAGCAGAGACCACTTCCTGGAAAGGGCATAACATGGTAGAGTCCTCGAGGGGGAGCAAAAAGAGGAAGACCTTTGACAAAATAGAGTGATAAAGTGGATGCGAGAATGGGCTCAAACATAACAATGATTGTGAGGCTAGTGCAGGGCTGTGTAGTGTTTCACTGTGTTGTACACAATCAGAACCAACCTGACAGCACCTAACAGCAACATGAAAATGTCTGTAATTTGTAAGTCGGCCACCAGTGCTAAAGATGAAGAAATGGAAGATGTTAACAACTTTTGCAGTCTGGAATTGATCAAACATGCCGTCAAGATGCATAATTACTGATGACTCAACAGTCCAAAATTATGGCCTTGGTAACAGAAATTATGCTGGAAATCGAATGATTAGAATTTTGTAAGACCAATGACTTATTTGTTGAAAACAAATACACAGTGACTCAATCCTTTAAGGTATTATAGAAGGGCAAAGTTGCGGCAACTTTGTAATCAGAATCAAATACCTTAGGGACTGAGTCACTGTGCCTGAGGGCTTAGGACTATAGTTTTGGAGGACATGTAGGTCAATTGGCAGAACATGGTCCATAAAGACCACATTCTCGATCTTATTTTGGTGAGTTATGACTAGGTTATTAAAAATTTGTGAGGTCATCTATGATAGAACTACTGTTTGGTCTCTTCTTATCTACAGCAAAGAACACTGAAGTCAATCAAAGCCTCTTGGAAACAATTAATCCAAAGGGTTAATGAACCCTTTGAACTACACAGCTTGGATATCACTACTGAACCCTCTAAGAGGGATCACAATGAATGACAAGGTCCTAGAAAGAATGGGGTAAATATATAGAAAACATTTGAAATTAGATTTTTCAAACAACAAAGGCAATAAAAAAACCTGTAATATTTGTCTCAGCACAATGACCTACATAAGACCCAAATGGCAGTATTTGATCAGATACGTAGTTCAGAATCTAGGAAGTGGCAGAAAGATGGGTGGGTGAAAACAGAAGACACGGGAGAAAGTGGGGAGAATGTTGCCACATTTAGAGGACTACAACTAATTTCACAAGACAAAACGTGTACAAATTGTTGAAGAGGAATTTGTTTTCCAAAGTTTTATCCAAACAAGAGCAAAAATTAAAAAAAAAAAAGGCAGAAGAAACATACAGAGACTGTACCAAAAACAAATGGTTGGTTGACGTTCAACCATTTCAGAAGGTGGCATATGATCAAGGGCTGATGGTCACGAAGCAAAGAGTCTAAGCTGTACCAAAGTCATTGGCGAAAAACATGGATCCAGGAACTGCTGAAATATCAATTGAGAAGTTTCAACAAAGGGATCCAATATTGGAAGTGCTCAATTATTTATGCCAAGAAATCTGGGCGATAGTTGGTCAACTAATGGGAGGAAATTAATCTTTGTATATCATTTCAAATAAAGGTGATCCAACAGGATAAGGAAATTATCAAACAATATCATATGTACATAAAATTCTGCTGAAGGTAATTCAAAATTGTTGCAGCAGTACACTGACAGGGAACCTCCAAGAATTCAGGGCAGATTCAGAAGATGGTGTTGATGCCAGACAATATCTTAGCTTGGCATCAGGGAAACCAGAAAAAGGTTACCTGTGTTTTATGGATTAAGCAAATGTATTTGTCTATGAGGATCATAATAAATTATGGATAACATTTTGTTTGTTTTTGTTTGGGGGCATCACTGCCCTCTGGTGGGAGTGGGAGGCCCAGTCTTGCTCCTGGAGAGCTGCTGCTGTACTTGAACCGCCAATCCAGTGGGCCGCAGTCCCACACTCAACCACTATGCCACTGGGGTTCAGCTCCTGGATAACATTTTTAAGAACTGAAATTCCAGAGTATTTGTCTTCCAATTGAACTTCAAATAAGATTACATGTTTTAAAATGAGGAAAGTTGTATTTTGGGGTTGTATCCTTTTATTGTATTTATCTACTCTGTTGAGCTAGTAAGCCATGAGAATAATGACAAATAAGCCATATGCATTAAAACATGGCACCAGGATGTGGGGAAGACTCATGAACAATCTTTCATTATGCAGATGACACAATTTTGCCTGTCGAAAGTGAAGATTTGAGGCACTTATCGATGAATATCAAAGACTATGGCCTTCTGTATGGATTATACCTCAATATAAAACAAAACTCCTCACAATTGGATCAATAAGCAACATCATAAGCAGAGACAAGAATGAAGATGTCAAGGGTTCTTTGTTCTTGGATCCACAATCAGCCCCTGTGGGAAGAGCAGCCAAGCAAGGTGCTGCTGGGAAAACCTGCTCCTAAAGCCTCTTTAAAGCGTTACAAAGTAACGCTGTGACCTTGAGGACTACACACTCCTGACCCAAGCCCTGGTCTCTCCAATGACCTCCTCTGCATAGGGAAACCAGGTGATACACAGTAAATAACAGAGGACAGAAGAAAATTGGATGCCTTTGGATTATGGTGTTGGTAAAGAATATTGACTACACATTGACTGCAGAGAGGGAGCAAACTTGTCTTGGAAGTACAGCCAGAATGTTCGTTACGAGCATGCACTTTGGACGTATTAAAAGAAGGGGCCAGGATCTGGTAAAGGACTGCTCAGTGAAAAAGAAGCTCCTCGATGAGCTGGGCTGAGCCGCTGGCTCCCACCCTGGGTGCAGACAAGAATAGCGGGGAGGATGGTGCAGGCGAGGGCCGAGCTGGACCTGACCCCGCAGCATGAACAATGGAGAGGTACCTGGACAGTCATATTAAGGGGGATTCATAGAGACTTGACGTGGCTTCACATGACTTTAAATGAAATTTCAATTACCAAATGAGTTCAAGTCAGAGACATTTTGTAGCCAAATGAGTTAGGGGGGTAAAAAGCTTCTTAGGGCTCTTTAGATTTGACAAATGTCAAAGAGCAGCTGAGGATCCACACTAAACTTGGAAGAACTTCAGCAAGACAAAATGATAGTTCACTTGAGAGTACATAAGAAACTAGAATTTCCTGCAATTTTACCACTTGTAAGGCTTGGTAGAAAAATGATACCTTCAGGGCCACCAAGTAAAACCAGAGGTGAAAGTTGATTCTTACCAGAAATGTGGAGTCCATTTCTGCTGTCATCAGCACTATTCCTTTTTCTTCCTTAAGTTCAGGGTAATGATACAAAATCAGTTGGCTGGCCGCAGCTTCCCCTCGGGTCTGCCAAGAGGAACACAGAGCAAGGCTCAATAAGGTAGCACGGCACAACGAACTGTAATTTCAGAGCAATAGAGTCCAGGGGCTCTTAACAGCCCCCGGGGTGGCGAGGGAATCGGAGGATTGGTATGTGGAGGGAAGATCATGGCTATCAAAGTCTGGTAAAACTGACAGCTTGCACGGTGTTATTTAGTGTCTTCAATTGCAAAAGGCTTGGCTTTCTTCCCAGAAAATGTTTACAGCAGGCAGTGAATCCTTCAGCATAGCCATACATTTAAAAACAAAACGGCACAAGCAGCTACCAAAATAAGTGCTAAAGAAAGCACTGTACCTATGTAATTGCCACTTTTATGGACTAGTGCATTTCACAGTTGAAATCTACTCCCCTCGGCTAGCTCTGAAGACAGAGCACTTCTAAGCTGTTGCAAACAGCTGGAGAGTTTGCACATGGGCCAGATTTGTAATGTGCAGTTTTACAATATAATCTTGGGAGGGTGGTAGAGAACTAGACATCATAATTTCAGTTAGAATGGACAAGTTAATAGACCTCCCGTCTAGACTAGGAAGAGTATGGGGCAAGATGCCTAGGATCAAAGCTAAAGCCCTTACACAGCTAAGGAAGAAACAACCATACATTCCTGAGAGAGAGAGAGAGAGAGAGAGAGAGAGAGAGAGAGAAGAGAGCTCTGGGCTTTATCTCAAAATTTCAGCAAGAATTCTTTTTATCAATAGCCAACTACGGATGGGGTGTTCTTAGTTATTTCAACCTCTTGGGTCTCTAAAGCATATTTCCAAAACTACGCTGATGACTTTGATCACAGTGGTGTGTCTGGATCTTGTTCCTGTAGTTGAGCATCACAGGACAGGGACCTTGTCTCATAGATCTTAAGGCCCCAACAGATTTCCTAACACAATAGGATTTGGAGTCAGATGACTAAGGTTTGAACCCAGCACTAACACATTCTTTTCTGTAAACAGAAATAATAGCAAGGATCTCGTAGGGCATTTGTATCTAAAACATCTGGCATATGATATAGTAAGTACATCAGATGTTGGTTGTTAAGTGCTGAATGATTGTTAAACAAACTATAAAGTAACAAACTGAAGTTGTTCCCTCTTTCTATTCTGTACCCTCATGTCAATATCATCACACAGACTTGATTTTGCTATATTTGGTCCCCTGAAATAAAAGGTCAATTTCAAGCATGATCTGATTTATTTTTACTTTTAATTTTTAAATCTTTATTTAAGAGGTGAGACTCCGAATAAAATGATTTATTAAAAAGAAAAGAGAGGGAAAGAGCTTATACCAAGGGCTCAAGTAGAAAATATTTGGATATGAAGATGGCATCATGTGTAAAAATAAGCTTGATACAAATGATGTATTGAATGTTATAAGAGCTATAAGAGCCCCTAGTAAAATCATTGAAAAAAATTAAAAAAAAAAAAAGGTGAGACAACTTTGAATCTAGTTTATTCTTCTAAATATTTAATTTTTGGTGAAAGTACCCAACCCCTTAACCTAGTATTTGAAATGAAAAAAGGGTAGCGAGTTAATACAATAGCATCTATTAACTGAAACTATGTAGTCAGCATCTTGGAAAGTGTTGCCTTGGCTAATTAAACACGTAAATATTGGGCCTTCCTCTGGCAGTTAGACTTGACGTCACTTTGAAGATGTATGAAAGCATGGGGTGGAACCCACCCTGCCCATGAAGTCACAGCCTGATGATGCCTGGTTCTCTGTCTCTGCCCCTCCGCCTTTCTGCCTGCTGGAACTCTGCCTGCTCCCAGGTCCACCCCTAGTGGGCTGCCTGACCTGAGAGCTGTCGGAGGCCCTGCCATGTTTCCACCAAGTTTGGATCTGCTTGACGGCATTCACCGGCCTGTGACCTTCCTGCTTCACTTTCCTGTGTCACCAGCCTGCAGTGTGATGAGGGACTTAGGCACTGGCATCAGACTCACAGACAAGAGTTGAGCTGGGATGCCTTCTTGAGAGACAGTGATTTCTCTACCTAAAGCTCTTTCTTATACATAGATGGGTGTCCCTGGATTTGCTTTTCCAAACAACCCAGCTGGTCTAACATATTTCATTAAGGCGTGTATAGCTTGGATTTAATAAAAGATCACAACTCTCTTACGTTGTTAAGTGAGGCTGATGAATAAGCACCAGTAAAAGAAGTGTGGGGGGAAAGACAAGAAAGAGCCAGAAGTGATCAGAGGTGATCTGGGATCTTTTCCAATTGCTGGGCAGTAAGCCAGGACAGCCAGAATGCTCCTTGAAGACAAGGAGAGTGAGACTCTGCATCACATGCTCTGGATACGCTGTCGAGAGACTAGTTCCTGGAGAAGGCAGCATGCTCGGTGGTAAAGTAGAGGGGCCGGGAAAAAGAGGAAGGAGCTCGACAGAAGGACTGGCAGTGGCTGCCACGAAGAGCTCGGGCACGAGAACAACGTGAAGACGGAGCAGACTGGGGACTGCTTCACTCTGTTGTGCAGAGGGGTCGCTGTCAGTCAGAGCCGACTCAGTGGCACCGAACAAGAACAAGAGGAACACTTGTTCCTCACTTGTTTAGGGAAGCCTAACAACTAGTCCAACGCACAGAATACGCCCATTCATCGGTGTCACAGCAAGTCCTGCAAGACTTGGAAGAAAGTCTGTGCCCCTCTTCAGGACTTCCTCTAAGGGTAGCAATTTCCCAAAGCGGGCAATACCGCCCCCTGGAGGGGGTGCTGGGATGATGGGGGGTGGGCTGGGTTTGCGAAAGAAGAGAGCTGCACTTTATTCTGGATTATAGACGATGGTACAAAAGTGTTTAATTACCAGGGGGTGTTGAATCATCTTTTGTCTGAAAAGGGGGCAGTAGGCCAAAAAAGGTCTGGGGAGCCACGTTCTAGGGGAGGAGCACAGGCTACCTACCTGAATATTTATCAGTGCGGTGAAGTGGAGTTCGGTACCTGTCCATTGTCCTACAAAGAATTCATAACCTTCCCTTCTTGGCAGAGCACACAGAAACTGTGGAAAAGAGATACAGTGTGAGGCAGATGAGTAACTGAAATCATTTGTTTGTGCCCAATTACATGTATTATTCCCTCTATTTTTTGGTTTAAATAACGCTTGGTTTAAAATTGTTTTTACGTTATGAAATTCTTAAGCAATAATTTAACAAATACTTACTTCCTAATCTGCCTAGGAAAACATGAGACACAACTGAAGCTTCCTCTGGTCTCTGTCATTCCATCCATAGGTAATGCATGCATTTACACATACATTATTTATGGATGGACTGACAGAGACCAGAGGAACCAGAGGTACATCTATATGTGCATATCCGCAAATAAGAAATGATACTGTTTGAATGTTTAAAACCTAAATAAATACTATTAGACTGCAAGTACCCTTTTGCAACTTATTCTTTTCACTTCACAGTGCGCGTGGGGATTTTCTCGTGCTGATAAGTTTATCTCTGACCCATTCATTCTCCGTTGTCTGGAATTCTATTGTGGACCTGCACCGTAATTTATCGACTGGTGCTCATCATCTCTTGGGAAACATTTGGACCCTTTCTAATGTCTGAGCTTTCTGGGGCTGCTGAGTTAACTTTTGTTCCAGTGATTTGAATGCCTTCATCTTCCATCAGTTGGGAGTGACACTGGAGCCTGGCTCTAGACTAAACAGCAAGGAATGATTAGTTTTATGCTTGAGATGCTGTAAATTGAAGATGAGTGGTGAAGATAATCGAACCCAAACAAAACAGAGCAGTCCACTGTCCATTAGTCATGATACTGTCTTCTTATTGACAAACACACAGGCTGGTTTTTTTCAACATTTGATGAGGTAACCTCAGTGCCTATCTAACAGCTGCAGCCTTGAGAGGGTAAACATATATATATTTTTTCTACGGTTGCTGGAAGCTGAGCGCTCACTCTATGTTTTTTTTTATAGTTTTATTGAAGTACAAAACATTGCACACATTTAAAGTGTGTAAGTTTTGACCTTACTTTGTGAAATCATCCCTATTGTTAGGAGCTGCCGAAAGGGTCTCCACTCAGAGTGACCCATGCACAACAGAACAAACCGCGCCTGTGCCTATGCCGCCTCATGACAGCACTGTCCTCCAGAGTCCTCCGCTCCTACAGCTTACTCCCCCCCGGCCATTCACTCTCCTCCCTCGCCAACCTTCCCCAGGTGACCAAGGAGTTGCTCGCTGATCAGTTTGCAATTTCTAGAATTTTATGTAAATGGAACCACAGAATACACACACACACACACACACACTTTCGGTCTGGTCTTTTTCACTCCACATAACTATTTAGTGATTTACTCATGTTGCTGCATATAATCATAGTCCACTTGTCTCTCATCGCTGAACGCTATTCCATTGTGTGCACCTGTCTGTGTAAATGCATGCACTCTTTCCTTCCGTTGTTCACCTATGACAGCCATCTACAGTGCTACCAGTGGTTTCAGCATTACACATTAAGCTGCTATAAATGCACAAGGAATTATATGGGGGTGTGTTTTCATTTCTTTTAGAAAAAAACTTAGGACGAAATGGTTGCATAGTATGGTTGGTACATCACTTAACTTCTAAAGAAAACGACAAACTCCTTTCTAAAGTGACTATATCATTTTACATGCTACCAGCAGCGTTTAAGACTCTCAGTGGCTCTACGCCCTTAGCAACACTTAGTAGGACTGGTCCTTTTAATCTTGGCCCCTGGAGGGGCAGTGTAACCCATGACCATCGAGACGATTCTGACTCACGGTGACCCTTTAAGACAGATCTGCTCCACAGCACCTCCAAGGCCATACATCTTCATGGAAGCAAATGGCCTTCTCTGTCTCCCAGCAAGGGCCTGCTGGGTTCGAACCACTGACCTTTTGGTTAGCAGGTGAGTCCTTAACCACTGCACTAGTAGGGTTTCTTAGTGACACTGTGGGAATATTTTAAGGCACCCAGTAGCACAAAAAAGCAAGCATTCGGCAGCTAACCATGAGGCTGGCAGTTTAAACTCCTGCACCAGCAACTGCAGGAGAAGGACCAGCTCCCATAAGGATTACAGCCCAGAAAACCACCCAGAGCAGGTCTCCTCATCCAATGGGGTCCCTATGAGGTGAAATTAACTGACAACGACCAGGGGTGACAGTGCGACTCTAGTTTGCATTTTCCTTATGACTCATGACGCCGGATATCTTTCCATGTGCTTAAAGGCCATCCCACTTCTTTGGTGAAATGTCTATTCACATCTTTCCCCAAGTTAAGTTGGGCAGTCTCATTACTGTTGAGGTATAAGCTTTCTTTATGTATTCTGGATACAAGTCCTTTGTGAATATGCTTTGCAAGTATTTCCTTCCAGTCTATGGCTTTTCTTTTTTAGAAAAATGCCTTTTGAAAAACAGAAACTTTTCATCTTGATGAAATCCGATTTTTCTTTTTTTACGGTTACATTTAGGTGTGTGATACATTCTGAATTGATGTTCTTGTTTTCCAGCATTCATTTTATGATTCACTGTTCAAAACAATACTATATACAAGAAATGCTGTGAAAGAAACAAATAATGAAGAAAAGGAAGGAAATAAGTTAACTTTTTTTTTGCAGTGAAAGGATCATCTAAACCAGTGGTTCCCAATCTTCCTCATGTTACGACCTCTTCATACAGTTTCTTATGTTGTGGTGACTCCCCCAACCATAAAACTATTTTTGCTACCACTTCATAACTATAATTTTGCTACTGTTATGAATTGGGCAGCCCCTGTGAAAGGGTCATGCGACCCCCAAAGGGGTCATGACCCACAGGTTGAGAATCACTGAAAACTAACCAAGGGTTTCAGTTACTTGAAAACATGGGTCCACTCACTGATCGATCTGCTAAAAAGGACACAAAGTATATGAAGAAAAAAGAGAAAAGAATTCCAGACACTGCTCATTAATTTTCTTACTGACTAGAAATGCCAATTCTTTTTTTTTGCTTTTTGGGCATCATTGCCCTTTGGTGGTGGGAATAGGAGGCCCAGCCTTTGCTCCTGTGGAGCCGCTGCTGGAATTGAACCTCCACCCCAGTGGGTCGCAGTCCCATGCACAACCACTACGTCACCGGGGCTCAACCAGAAATGCTAATTCTTAATCCCAGAGACAATCCCAAAGTGGGGCTATTACTGTAGGTGACAAAATGCCAATGTCATCTTCTTCACTGTAAGAGTAATTTCTTGGGCTGAGCCCCGGTGGCGTAGTGGTTGTGCACGGGACTGCGGCCTCCTGGGACGGAGGTTCAATTCCAGCAGTGGGGCTGGGCCTCCTACTCCCACCACCAGAGAGCAGTGATGGCCCCCCCCCCAAAAAAAAAGAGTAATTTCTTTGCTTTGTGAATTTTTGTAATGCATGTAAGCTTATATGTAATGTTTCCAGCCCCCAAAGATGAAGATTGAATTTATAAAGATACTGTTAATAAAGGGCATTAATAAAAACAAAAACAACAGAAAAGTGAAGTTTCAATGTACGTCTGAGGCAAAATGGCAATCTGTCCGATGCTCGGGCTACTCTACAGTCTGGGGGAAGAAGGAAAAAGCCAACCACCTGCCACTGAGCGGCTGGGACTCAGGGCAACCCCGGGTGTGCCGGAGCGGAGCTGTGCTCCAGCATGCTCAAGGGTGGGAGTTTGGAAGCAGTTTAGCAGATCTTCCTTGTGCAGAACCACTGAGAAGACTCAAACTCGAACTTCTTAGTTAACAGCAGAACCCGTAAGTCATTTGCACCAATCATGAGCTCTGAGTTCAGGCTTCTTTTTTAATGGATATTGACATTTTTTAATCATTACTTGTTAAAAAGAGCTTTGGATTATCCCTGGTTAGAAGACACCCTAGTTTGGAGCGACAGTTAAAAGGTTTATTGTGCCAACCTGACCAATAAACACATGTGGGATTAATTGAAGGGCGGAGAGATAAATGGCTCCTCAAGTCTCGCCTTTCTAGTTCTCGGGTGTCTTGCTCTCCGGTGGTCAGACTAGGGTGCAGCTGCCATAGTCCGTTCCCTCTGTCAGCTGGCAAGGCTCATTTCCTGTGAGACATTCCTGGGAAGCCACATGGACCTACTCTGATGCAGCCCTGGGTGCTGGAGCAGCCCGCGTGGAGACCCCTGCCAGCGCTGAGATGGTTACTAGCTCACTGACTGGGCTTTCCTCCTGCGGTCGGCGTCAGTGAGTGTGTCTTGTGAGATTGAAGAGGACTTTGTAGATCGTGTTGGGACATATGGGCTAATGGTGGTACTTATGGGCATATGGGCTTGGGCAGCACTGAGTTGGGATGCTTTCTTAATGTACACTTACTCTGTATGTAAAACTCTCTTATATACATATGAGTTTCTGTGGATTTGTTTCTCTAGTCTATCAAGACCAACACATTTGGCAACCTTGATAAGCAATCGTCATATAGTCACTGGGTACTTACTGTTGGACAGGACTGAGCACGGTTCCAGATCAAATCAAACTTTTCTCCCTGTACGGCAGAAAATAATAGATAACTCACAAAGCAAAAAAAATACAAAAGGTCACCAATCAAAACCAAATCCACTCTACCAAGTCCATTTCAACTCACAGGAACCCCGTAAAACACATAATGCTCAGGACAATTTTGTGGATGAGATATACATAACTTAAGCTCCCAATATAACAATAATTGAGAGGAGGTACAGGACTGGGTAGTGTTACGTTCTTTTGAACAAAGGCTTGATATGAGTCCGAATCGGCCCAACAATAGCAAGCTACTTCTTCAAGGAGGATCTAGCTGATAATCTAGTACTTCAAATGCTTTATTATGCTGGAGGTCAGCAGAGAAACATCAAACCAGAGAAAGTCAGTGGCAACCCTTCCCAGTTACAGACCTCAGTGGTCAAGCAATGGCTAGGGACTATCTCTAAGACAGTAATTTAGGGAGGGAAAAACCAAGAGAATGCCACTTGCTCATGGGAAATGCCAGAAAAAGACTAACAGGAGGCTTCAAGTCAGTTCAGGCATAAGTCACTCATAGAGAAAAAAGCTATGCTACAGGCCATGTCTTTTGGAAAACACCACAAAGCAATAAAAGACATCTGGAAATTGCTGGTAACATGAACGTACACCACGCTCCCTTGTCAGAGACTTGACTCAAAGAGACATTTCTAAACCAGAAAGAGGAAAAACAAGAGCCATAAATATACCATATGGCGATTCCAATCTTTGGTGCTCAGGGCATAATAAAAACCCTCAGAGCTGTAATATACAAGTTCTCAGGAGGCAATAAACCTAGGAAAAGTAAAGGCAACTGCCTGCGAAGGTTACAGTATTGACCTTCCTATTACAACACTTTCATTTTCCTCTCCAAACTACTTACAGGAATGATGGCGTAGACAGTATCTTTTGCTGCAAAATACTGCTGCCAAATCTGTACAAGGAAAGAGAAGGTGTCTGTGACATGTGGGTAATCTTTGCAACCTATGCTATTACAAGTCGATGATTACAATAAAGATTTAATATCACCCATTCTTGCTGCATGATTACTGTGATTCTTGATAACAAACTCCTATCAGATATTTGATTCTAGGACCTTGTTAATCATTCTGCTTGTCTATGACAATCTTTTTTCCCTCCCGCCCATCCAGGTCTTTCCACTTCCCTCTCAAAACTCAGACTTCCCCAGCACCTTATAGATCGTCTCAGAGACCAAGCCGGCAGACAACCAGAGGCCAGAGTCTGAAGTCAGGTGAAGCTGGGTACAAATCCCAGGTCCAATCAATTGTTGGAAAATCATCCAAAACTCTCTGAATCAGTGGTTCTCAACCTTTCGAATGCTGCGACCCTTTAATGCAGTTTCTCATGTTATGGTGATTCCCCCCAAGCATAAAATTCTTTTCATTGCTACTTCATAACTGTATTTTTGCTACTGTTATGAATTGGATGACTCCTGTGAAAGGGTCATTTGACACCCAAAGGAGTTGCGACCCACAGGTTGCTGCTCTAAATAACACCAGCAAAATGGCAATAATAACATCACGGGATTATTGTGAGGACTAACTTAAAGTATATAGGTTAATTCTAGGCACAGGGTAAGCACTAAAAATAGATGACAGCTCTTTTTTTGTTTTTTGTTGGGGGGGGGCATCACTGTGTTATGGTGGGAGTGGGAGGCCCAGCCTTGCTCCTGGCGAGCTGCTGCTGGATTTGAACCGCCGAGCCAGTGGGCTGCAGTCCCACCACCGGGGCTCAGCCTAGATGGCAGGTTTTATCAGCTAGCACAGCCTCTGTGCAGACAGCTCTTAAATTCCTAATTCCAAAAAGTCTTCCATGGAAAGAGGAAACAGACTCTGCTGGACAGACATTCTACCTCAGCTGATGTCCAAGAATCACAGTTGATCTTCATCATGGAAACACCAAAAGGTAGGAAACATCCTCAATCAAGTCTTCACCAAACAGCAAACATTTAAAAAAAAAATTTTATTGGGAGCTCCTATAACTCATCACAATGTATCCATCCATCCATTGTGTTGAGCACATTTGCACATTTGTTGCCATCATCATTCTCAAAACATTTGCTTTCTACTTAAGCCCTTGGTATCAGCTCCTCATTTTTTCCCTCCCTCCCTGCTCCCACCTTCCTTAGGAACCTTTGATAATTTATTAAGTCATACCTTCCACTGTCCAATGTCTCCCTTCACCCACTTTTCTGTTGTCCATCCCCCAGGGAGGAGGTTATATATATATATATCCTTGTAATGGGTTCCCTGTTTCTACCCCACCTTCCCTCTACCCTCCCAATATCACCACTCTCACCACTGGTCCTGAAGGGATCATCTTTCCTGGATTCCCTGTTTCCAGTTCCTATCTGTACCAGTGTACATTCGCTGGTTTAGCTGGATTTGTAAGATGGAAATGGGATCATGATAGTGGGGGGGGGTAGCATTTAGAACTGGAAGAAAGTTACATGTTTCATCATTGCTACACTGCACCTCCCTGCGAACCTTCTGTAAGGGAATGTCCAGTTGCCTAGAGGTGGGCTTTGAGTCCCCAATCTGCACTCCCCCTCCTTCACAATGAAATTTTTTCGTTCCTTGATACCCGATATCTGATCCCTTCGACACCTCGGGATCACACAGGTTAGTGTGCTAATTCCATGTGGACTTTGTTTCTTCTCAGCTAGATGGTCGCTTATTTATCTTCAACGATTTAAGACCCCAGATGTTGTATTGTTTGATAGCCGGGCACTATCAACTTTCTTCACCACGTTTGCTTATGTTTTTTTTTAATTACCATCACTCTCATTGTCCTCCATGCCTTGGCACATGCTGTTTACTGTCTTCCCTGCAATATACTATGCTTCCCCATAAGGAAAGGAAGTAGAACTTTGTATAGGACTTAGGTGGAGAGGATCTGATGTAAGTGGAGAGGGAGAGGGAGAGGGAGGAGCGGGAGCAGGAAAAGCAAGTTAGAGGTAGTACTGCAATCCAGGAGGACAGTCTGATGGCTTTAGGAATAAGATGTGGGCAGTAGGAATAAAAAAGGAAAGGGGAAATGTAAGTTGATCAGACATACAGGGTTGAGACCACAAAAAACAAGTTTTCTTATGCCACTATTCATGCAATTCATCAAGTTGACTTTTATGACATTTCTCTTGAAAGAAGTGTCAAGAAATGTATGCTCCCTTTTACACTCAGATTTGGTTCAAAGAGCACATATTTTCATAAAGTCTGCCAATCCACTTTCATTCTTTTACCTGTTTTATTTCTTCTGCAGTCTTATCTTTCACCATTTCAATGTTAAAGATTGAACTGAGAGTCTGAAGGAAAAAAAAAGGCAATGAACATTCAGAATTGAAACAATTAGCTTGATTTTCACTCTCAAGAAGCACGGCGTCAGGAAAGTGAAGCAGGGATGCATTTAGTTAAGAACAAGGGTAAGAAAACTCGCATCCTCAGAGGGAGTAAGCCTTCAAGCCTAGCGGATTTTTCACAGTTCTATTCCTGGGGAGTATTAATAGGTCATGAGGCAGTTCCCCCCCCCCCCCCCCACTTGTCAGGTGGCTGTACTGCAGCGGCTTTCATGTTGCTGTGATGCTGGGAATTATGCCAGCAGTAAGTATCAGCACGGTCACCGCGGTGGGCAGGGTTTGGCAGAAAGACCTGGCATTCTACTTCTGAAAACCAGCTAATGCAAACCTATGGATCACAAGAGAATACTGAGCCATGTGGTCTTCCCAGGTGAGCCGCAGAGAGTGGAAGGCAATCCGAGTGGCCACATTAAAGGACTCAGCACACCAGCGATCATGAAAATGGCATAGGATAGGAACATTTCATTCTGTTGTACTTGGGGCTCCAATGAATCACAACGGACTCCATGGCAAAGAACTTGATGCTAGAAACCCTGGACTTCCCCACAGCTCTCACCTCCCAATAAGCACTCTGTTAATGACAAGAGGAGAAAACTGCTATTCAATCAAGGATAGCTCCTTTTTGCAAATTTTTCACAGACCAAATATATTTTGATTTTGTTTTAAGGCTACTCCCCAAAGAGACGAAGAGAGTTATGACATTTTCTTCACCTGACCCAGGACTCAGACTATTCTAGGGGTCATGTCAACAAGTCTGAGAAAGGCTTCTCATCTCTACGGGTGGAAAAAAAAAATCACCCTATGTTCACACTTGCAGCCTGTGAAAATATCCCACGTGACTTCAGAATTGGAGCTCTATTTAACGGAAAACCTACCTTGTCCTTAGTGAATCCTCTGCCCAAGGACTGTTTCCCCAAGGTGTCGGCCTGAAACACATGATGAGACAAGCGCATTCATTTCCACCACACTCGTGAGGCACCTGGCTTCTCGCTCGGTGACTTTACACTGGAGACCTCAGTTCTCCCCACGCCACATCATAATATCTTGTACACACAGTTCTAGGAGCGCTGACTTGTGTGATCACTTTCTATCAGTGACTGAGATTCTGAGAAATAGAGAGAGATGAAAGCCAGTGACCCCCATGCACCTCGCAGTACTGAAACTCCATCTCATGGTACTGAAGTCCATTCGGTGCTTGCCACTGTGGGGGTGGACGTGGAGGCGTCTCTCCAGAGTGAGGAGTGGCTGCCCTTGGTTGGCTCCACGCTGATCCACGGCACAGAGGAGGAGCTTACAGATGGGCTTCCACCGCTTACTGCAGCTCTGACAGCCCTTCTGAGGGCAGGGGTGCTCACTTACCCAGTTGGGGTTTACCCCCTTAGTAATCAGTTTTAACATTCTCCCCTCAAATTAGATACCCCCTGAAAAAGGCCAAGAACAACTGAAAGTGATTCTTTGCCTCTTCTAGCCTACTATGTCTGATAAAAGCCATTGGCAGGAGGTTCCATGTGTATTCCTAATAGCAATCAGTGGTAAGATTGGGCTAGTCTCAATCTCCTCGTAGTCCATCATCAGGCATTTCAGAACAGAGAAGGGCAGTCTACACCTGGGATTCTGCGGTTGACAGTCTGTGAGCATAAAGCTCTGCCTTTTGTTGCTCTGTGCTGTACAAATTCAAACAGGTGAGAAACGATGCGCCTCAGAACGTGCAAGCACAAAGCAGGTAAAAACCTATTGGGGTACACCCACATCTTTTGGGCCACATTCCTAATGCAGTATCATCACCATATGCAACTACCCAAAGGAAAAGGAGACATTTTCATTTCATCTTCCTATCTTGACCCTCAAGTGTCCCCAGAAAACAAAATCAAACTCTTCATTTACACAGTTGTTTACCTTTCAACCACCAAGCCCATGTGTTCTTTCCTTATATTGTCCCTCCAATCCATTCTTAGTTTCCATTTTCTTTATCAGAATTAAAAAATTTAAGCCATCAGGGGGGGTGAGCCCTGGTGGCATAGTGGTTGAGACTGCAGCCCACTGGCTTGGCGGTTCAAATCCAGGAGCAGCTCTCCAGGAGCAAGGCTGGGCCTCCCACTCCCACCAGAGGGCAGTGATGTCCCGCCCCCCAAAATTTAAGCCATCACTGCATAAGTTTAGTACTGTATTCTACCAACTCTAATTCTACCACCACTGATTTAAGACCATTTCATGTTCTAAAAACATGTCAATTAAATAGTAACAAAACCTTCCTACCGATTTTAAGACAAATAAAACAAAAAATTTAAGGTGTGGGCTTTAGGAAAGATAAAAATAAGTAATAAGTAGTAAAAATTAAGAGTTGAAATTGTATGCCAAGGTGTCAAGAATGCAGTATTTCCCACGAACATAGTTAGAAGGATTAGGAAAGGAAGGTGAATGGAAACAAAGGACGGGAGGAAAGTGAGATAAGTGATGTTACCTTGTGCGAATTGACTTCAATGACATGAATGGAAAACTGACTTGCTCTGTAAATCTTCACTCAATTCACAGTAAAAAAAATTTAAATATACAAATATAAGTGCCAAGAACATGTAGGTGTATTATTGCTCCTTTGGGATGAGAAATTGATTGGATAGTGATACTTGCATTTATGGGAGGGGCAGAGGGACAAGGGAAGAACTACCAAATGCTAGGTCAGCTGCGGAATGCGGATGAGTTCTATAAAATGAAAAATATTTTGCATCCTGCACAATGTCTAGGCAGAGAAGTCTGACAAAAAAATCTTTTCATAATTACTATGGCTTAGAATTTGTTTTCTTCCCTTAAAAAATACCAACACACATGGCTTCAGTAAGCACTGAATTTTCTAGAATTGCAACTCCTGTGCAATGAAGAGAAGACTACCCATTGTCGAAACCAATGTCACTTATAACTCTGCTCACGGCTTTGAAGTCCCCATCACAGGGTCCCAGACCCGTCAGCATTTGCTGCTGAGGTGTTCATGGTGATTTCACATGCAGGAAAAGGGATCTGATTACATTTGTTTTCACAGGAATGTTGTCCTCAAGAATTCCCAGACTCAAACACAGACTGGATTTAAAAATACTTTCCTTTATAGTATGATCAGGGCATTACACATTCTTCCCACTCCTCAAATTCTGTGTGTTTATATTTTCTTTTTTTTAATTATTTTTTTTAGAATATATTTCTAGATTTGATTTCAGCATAGAAAGGGGGAGTTAAAAGATAGTGTATTATGTTACATCCAATGTGATAAGAAATCAATGATTAAAAATACAGAAAAGGCTTTGGTAATGATGCCTATAGGGCCAGTCTAGCTAGCAAGCGAATCATTTCCTAAGAGTTATCATAGTTTAAAATTAACTCTCTGGGCTGAGCCCCGGTGGCGTAGTGGTTGTGCGCGGGACTGTGGCCCACTGGGACGGAGGTTCAATTCCAGCAGTGGGGCTGGGCCTCCTACTCCTACCACCAGAGAGCCGTGATGCCCCCCCCCCAAAAAAAAACAACAACAAAAATTAACCCTCTATTCTGCCTTTTATCATCATAGAGTGGAGTTTTCTAGTCTGTTTTCAAAAAGAAGGGCAAAAAACTTTCTTACAGCAATATCTCTTAGGGTTATTAACTTGAAACTTTGATAGAATGAATGTCTATTAAAAGAGATTACATTTGTTGAAACATTTGATGTAAAGTTGTTCATTCCCAGAGTTGTAAATGATGCTTGTCAGAGGAGGTTGAATTTGCTCACCCATTTTGTGATCATTAACCCACTGAGTACTGACTGGGTTCTAATTAACTCAATCTATTATTAAGAGAATGAATGAGTTCTCTTAAAATATGGGGCAAAAAAAACTTTTCAAGTAAGGTGAATCTCTCTAAACTGCCTTTAACACAGAACCCCAGTTTTCCACCCTCACTCCCCTCTTCCAGGCTGTCAGCAGCCCACACCTGGGTGACTGCACATTCGCCCTGGTTCCAGCATCTCCCACCCGACGTAGTGCTGAAAAACATAGGCTGTGAAATCAATATAGTAGCTTGTGGCCAGAGTTTTTGAAAAGATAAAAGGAGATTGAAAAATAAAGATTACATTACACATAGTAAAACTAAATATTGCTTTGCAGCAGACAATATAATCCTACACACGTGGGGTGAGTTGCAATGTAAAACGTATTTCTTACTATGAGTCAACAGGTCTGAGAAACACTGCATTCATCTTTCTATACACAGTTCGCAGCATGCCTTCCTCCAGCTTTTTTTAGGTAAGGATAAGAATTATTAATATGAATGAACTTCTTATGTGCCAGAGACTAAAGCGCTTTACATGTAATTAGTTCATTCTGGCATCAACATGCGTATGAAGTAGCTATTGTTATAACTCCCCCTTTTCAGGTAAGAAAGTGAGGCACAGAGACGTTCACATGTGACAGACTCATCAACTAGCAAGTGAAAGAGCTAGGGTTGGCATCTGGCTCCAGAAAGCATCCTCTTAGCAGGGAGGCTATCTTGCTTCCACTCCTTAAGCCCAATACTTCCAGCTTGGAGGCGAATGACTAATCTAATTCTTTAGCTCCAGTACTTTTCTCCCCATTTTAACTTGGCAAGCTGTTCTACTTTCTCCTGACCTCACCTTTACTTTCAGAGTTCTTTCATCTCCATCAGTGGTTGGCAAACTAAATCCAACCTTCCATTTATTTATTCCCCCATTGCTTTTGTAAATGAAGTTTTACTGGAGCGTAGCCTTGTCCAATCATTCCCTTTTGCTTATGGCCACTTTTATACTATCACAGGAGAGCTGAGTAGTTACAAGGGAGATCAAAATAGCCCACCAAACCTAAAATATTTACTATCTGGCTTTTTATAAAAAAAAGCTTCTAGTCACCATTCTATATTGAAGTCCCACCCCATTCTTCCTAGCCTAGATTAGGCTCTACCTCCCAGGGAAATACCTCTGATTTCTACAGTCCACTGCATGTGTGTCTTGTGTCAGTCTACCAGGTGATTCCCCAGGGGAGCAGGGATGACCTTTGTCCTCCCTTTTTAATGTCACCACCGTGGCCACAGCATCTTATCTAGAAAGAACAGGATACAAGGGCCGCATTTGTGGATGGAGACTGAGCCCAGCAGAAAGACTTTGTTTCATGCAGCTAGCTAGGATAAGAGGTAGGGGGCCGGGAGGAAGGTGGAGCTCTGATGAGACAACTATACAAATGGAAGGGGCAGGCCTTACCTTTTCCTCCACGCACTTGATAAAGTCACCTTGCCTGGAGTGTCCTACTGGCTGCTTCTGAAACTCACTGCGCTTCTCCAGGCGTGACTCAAAGGCAGTGGGGTCAGACCTGATCAAAGGTAAACCGAACATTAAACACCTGGACCTTGTTGGATTTTGAAATAATGAAGCATTATATTCTGCCTTCAGAGAGGATTCAGAGCTGAAGGGCTTGCCTCCAGGTACTCAGAATAGAGCAGAGGCCTCCACACGAGG
>PVJH01021544.1:0-33599 GCA_004026705.1 Nesogale talazaci | reverse complement strand
CAAATAAAAAGATTTTAATGTTTTTCAGCATGATGATGTTGGGTAATAAATCACACATTTATCCTTTAAACACTCATTGAGCACTTATTATGTTCCTAGTTGGATGGGTAGAAGGTGCAATGCATAGTTTATAAGGTGCACATCTGGTTTTATTCATGGAGGCCCTCTAATGTAGAGACTCTGAGTTGGTTTGTAAACAGTGAGTCGTATTTTTACATAGGAAAAACTATTTCGTTTATAATCATCTTTAAATTCTCCCAACATAAATGCCTGTATTATGTATGAAGTCACCCGATACATCAAAGCTCCAAAATATAGCATTTTGATTCAAAGCAAGGTGTACTTTCCCTAGCTCAAAATATTAGCTCTATAATCGTAGAATCAAAGGTTGCTGAAACTGAAAGGGATCTGAGAAGTTGTTTAGTACAGTGTTGTTCAAACATGTTTCAAAGAAGCCAGGTGGCTGCTCTGAGGTGGGGGTGGTGAGAAGGGGGGAGTGAGGCAGGCTGAGTGAGCAGGTGGCCCCTCGTGAAACCAGAGCTGTGTAATACCTTTGAGGGGACGGTGTTCACACTAAGCCTGGATTTGCTAGGCACACAGCACATTAACTGCTGAGGTCCTGTAGATACTTGAGTTTGCGAAGTCCTTATAAGACCATCATCTTTCCTTTGGCTCTGTCCTCATTTCTTCTCAGTGTGCAGCCGTTTCAGGAAGCAAGTTCATTTGCTAATGTTTTCCCAGATGGCACATTCTTCCCTGGCAGAAAAGGAATCATTGTGTTAAATGCTTTATGATTTTCATTTTAACTAATGCCAGGTTATTTTGTGTAAATGGCTTTCATCTTGTTTTTGGACACTTTTTAATGCATAGCTGTCCACCTATTTTTATTTTAGCAACACCCTTTGCATTGGCTGATGCTGTGTATCTGTTGCTTGGAAAGTTAATCCATATAACTCGCCTTAGACTCCTTAGAAATAATAACCCAATTTCTTCATAATATTTATGAAAAAACAAAATTCATTTTATTAAAGTTGACAAATGTCAATTGAGGACAGAAGGTGTCTCAGGTGTGATTTTTGCACTAGACATTGCAAGAGGCATGAGGCCATTTAAAGGAAAATCGATTTAAATAAAAACATTGATTTTTTCAATAACACTAGCTAAATTTCCAATGTTCAATAGCCAGTAAGTGGCTCACCGGTGCTACGTTAGGCAGCTGGGGTTAAAGAAAATCATCATTATAGAAATCCTATTGGAACAGATTACACTAGAGAGAGATGGTACATTGAAGAAAATTGCTTTGTCATCTATAGGCATGAAATCTGACTTTTCTGTCCTTTCTCATCACAGTAAGGAAATTGTTACTCTGTACAACAGAAAGGCTTTCCTTTGTGACATATCCTTCAAATGTCCTGTCCTCTTGTTTGCCTTATATTTCTAATGCTACTTCCTTCCTCTTCAACCTATATTTTAAACAGACATCAACCATTTTTATCATCCTCATTCTTCCCTGTTAAATAAAGCAACTCTTCCACTACTACTGTCAATGACTATAAATAGTCATTGGGCAAAAGAAGAGATTGGATTCCACAATCTTCAGGAAGCAGCTTTTGGCCTTTAATGGGTCTCTGGTAAATTTACTTGCCCCCAAATACCTTCCAGATTCCAATCACACGGCATGAAATTTCAGCATGTTCCTGAAACTTTATATTTTTTCCGGAGCCCACCGCTGAATCCATGCTACTGTGTATCAATCTGGATTCCACGTGTAGTTATTTGTAATTGAACAGTAAGCGCTCCTGCATTTAGAGAACCTGGATGAAAACGAGAGAGAACAGGCTTTCTCAGTGGGGAGTTTTTCATGAATGTACTAGGCAACTTCTCAAAGTAGAGACTTCCTCACAATGAAAAGTGGGAATGAGACCGGGATTGTGGACTGGGACTGCCTGACACTACGGAGCCACAGAGCGGAGACATCGACTCTCTCCGCACGCACTTTATTCAGGTGCTGGCGCACGAGAAATCGGTGAAGACAGAAACGTCCTTAACAGCTCATCTTAATACCAAAAGTTGTATAATAGATGACGGAGGGAGCTGAAAGTGATGAGAGATTGATGTCATCTTTTGTGTAGGGATAAAGCCGAGTTGCCCGATGAAGGATTCAAAGGCTTTTGTATTTATTCTTCCTGTTGATCCCATTCCCCTGGAATTACTTTTTGGGGGATCAGTTGAATTGGCATCACTCTTTTCTTTTTAATTTAATCATTTTATTGGGGGCTCTTACAGCTCCCATTGATCCATTTATCCATTGTGTCAAGCACATTTGTACACATGTTGCCATCATCATTTTCAAAACATTTTCTTTTTTTTTCTTTTTTTAGTCTTGGTATCAGCTCCACATTTTTTCCTCTCTCTTCCACTCTCCCTTGCTCATAAATCCTTCAGAAGCTGTAAATTAGTATTATTTTCATATCTTACCCTGACTGCTGTCTCCCTTCACTTATTTTTCTGCTGTTTGGGCCCCTGTTGGGGAGGGGGGCTTATACATCCATCATTGTGATTTGTTCTCCCTTTCTCCCCCTGCCTTCCCTCTACCCTCATGGTATCACTAGTCTCATTATTGGTCCTGGATTTCCTGTGTTGCAAGCTCTTCTCTGTAAATGTGTACATGCTCTGGTGTAGCGGGATTTGTAAAGTAGAATCGGGGTCATCATAGTTGGGGGAGGAGGAAGCATTAAAGGACTATGGGAATGTTGTGTGTTTTGTTGGTGCTATGCTGCACCCTGGCTGGTCCATCTCTTCTTTTTGACCCTTCTGTCAGGGGATGCTCAGTTGTTTACAGATGGGCTTCTTTGGGTCTACACTCCGCCCTCCCGCTCATTCCCATTGATACGATTGTTCCAGGTCTTTTGGGGCATCATTCCTTTTTCTGAGAGAACAAGGTTAAGGTTTTTATGAGCCAATTAAAAATTTTTGATTTATTCATACTCCCTGCTTAACCTCAAGAAAAGGCAAGTTACAGGGGTTAGTTAAGGGCAGGAAGCATAAGGGTTTCTTCTCTGAGAAGCTCACTGGGATGGAGCACATCAGGCTTGACTCTGTATAGATAACTTTCATCTTGTCCCCTTGGAGACCTCACTAACCTCTCTGAACTTCAATATTATGTCCAGAAAATGGGTAGAAAAGTCTGTTTTCATCACAACAATAAAGATTGCATATAAAAGCTACTTATTTTTAAAAAGCACACACCAAGGAGCAAAAAAGGGGAGCTACAATGGGGATTTATCTCTCCCTTTGGGTCACTTTTTCAACTTCACAACCCTTTGGTTCCAAATTAAAAGTATGGACACTTCTTCTCTGTGGCACGTTCTTCAAAGTCAGCTGCTGGGGGCCAGGGCCTGAATTCACAGCATGTACAAACAACCCGAACCAAACCCATGGATACTGAGTCAATCCCAACTCACTGCAGTCCCAAAGAATGGAGATTATGGAGACTCTTTATGAAGGCCAACTGCCTTGTCTTTGTTCCATGGAAGGGCTGGCAGATTTGACCTCGCAATGAGCAGTCCATCGTGCAACCCACTATATCACCAGGGTTCCTTATAACATGTAAAAGGTCATTTTAAAAGAGAATTCCTGTTGTGTATACGACACTGCGAGTTAGTTTTATTTAAGTTTTAAATCACTTTGGCTAGGCTTAGATTCTTCCCGGATGTAGTCCACTAGTATAACACAATCTCACATAATGTAATCAGTGCCAGGGGGAACTCTTCTGTGAGCAGTTGTGGGAAATAGAGGGTGGAGTGTTGTTGTTGTTGTTGTTAGATGCCTTCTAGTTGGTCTTGACTCACAGCCACTCTACATATAGCAGAAAGACACTGCAAGGTCCCGTCCTGTCCTCATCATGATTGTTGGTTGAACTCACTGCTGCACCCATTGTGTCAATTCACCTCATGGTGGGCCTTCCTCTTTTTCACTGCTTCTCTTCTTTACCAAGCATGATGTCTTTTCCCAAGGACTGATCCTTCTAATAGCATGTCCAAAGTATGTAAGACAAAGACTTCTTCCTTTAAGAAGCATTTTAGAAGCAAACTTCTGAGGCAGATTGGTTTTGGGGGCAATCTATGAAACTTTTGATGTTCTTTGGCAACTCCATAATGCAAATGCAAATCAAATTCTTTGATCCTCTTTCTTGTATGTCCCACTTACACACACAGATGGTGGGACTGAAAAAAAACATGGCTTGAATCTTCTTCCTCAAATTGACACCCTTGCTTGTCAACATTTTAAAGAGGTCTGTGCAGTATGGTTACCCAATGCCATGTGTCATTTGATCTCTTCAGTGCTGCTTTTACGAGCGTTGAGTGCACATCCACCAAGACAGAATCCTTGATAACGTCAATATTTTCTCCATTTATCCTGATGTTACCTATGGTTCTACTCATGAGGACTGTGTTTTTTCCTCCCCACATTGAATGATACTCCACAGCGAAGGCTGAAATCCTCCATGGTGATCAGCAAGTGCTTCAAGTTCTCATCACTTTCAGCAAGAAAGCTTGTCTCATTGCATATTGTTGTTGTAGGCTGTTACCAAGCCTTCCTTCAACCCTGATGAGCTTTCTTCTTCACATAGTCAAGTTCTCAGATGATTTTCTCAGCATACAGATTGAATGAGTATGGTGAGAGGATGCAAACCTGGCATGTGCCTCCCTTGATTTAAACCCTGTAGGATTCCTTGTTCTCTTTGCATGTACATGTACAGTTAGTTCCACAGGGGCATATTACCCTGCTCTGAAATTCCCATTATTCTCAAGGAGCCCAGATTTTGTTGGAATTCATACAGTCATCTAATGCAAAGCACAAGTAAATATCTTTCTGGAACTCTTTGCTTTCAGCCAACATCCCTCTGACACCAGCAATGCTATCTATTCTACATCTTCTTCTGAATCTGACTTGAATTTCTACCAGATATCTATCAGGATACAGCTGGGACTATTGCTGAATGGTTTTTAGCAAGATTTTACTTGTATGTCATATCAATCATGCTGTATAATTTATGTACTCTGTTGTGTGGCTCTTCTTTTGGATGGGTACAAATATGCATCTCTTCAAGGTTCTTTTTGGTTCTTGGAGACAATTTTTTTCAGCATCAACATGAACCTAACTGTAATCGATGGTATATTCCATAGTTGGCTCTGGACATCATTATAAGTGCTGATATTAAGCTTCTCTATCATCTCTTCTCACAGATTTAATTTTATTTTTGTGTTTTACATATGAAAAAGTTAATGTGTATAGTCATTATTTGTTGTTGAAAAAGGTGTTTGCGATGAAGAGATCTTTGGGCTCACAAAAATTCTATCATCTGATCTCCAGCTTAACTTGTATTATTAAGGCCATATTTCCCAACTACTCTTAGTTCTTCTTTGTCTCCAACAATGACATTCCAATTGCCAATAATTATCAAAACATCTGTATTGTATGTTTGTTTCTTTCTAGACTGAAGATATTGGTAAAATTCTTCAATTTCTTTACTACTAGTTTTAGTGGTTGGCGTATATATTTGAACAATAGTTGGATTAGGCAGATTTCATTGAATTTGTGTAGGCAATGTTCTGCTACAGAGAGCATTGTACTTCAAGATGAACTTGAAATATCCTTTCTGATGAGGAATACAATGTCATTCCTCTTAATTCTGTCAGCTCCAGCAAAGTAAATGATAGGATTTTCTGATTAAAAATGACCATTACAGTTCATTTCCATTCACTGATTTAATTCTTTATGCATTCTATTTCAGTTATTAATACTTACAATTTTTCTAGATTTGTATTCCATAAATGCTGTTGCAATTATTGTTTCTCCTAATTGACCCATGATCTATCAACAAATAAAGATCTGAAGACTTTACTCCAATCAAGTGCATAAGGTTGACACTACTTTGAGATGGTAGATCTTCCTGAACTTTGAGCACCTTCGGACCCAAGGTGGCTTGTCTTTTGACATTATGTCTGACATGTTCTGCTGCTGTTCATGTGGTTTTTACTATTTACCTTTTTTAAAAAACTAATCTTTGCCTTTTATTATAACATATTCAGTGGCCCATTCTGTAAAAGTGTACAACCTGTTTCTTCTTCCTTGTCTGTTCTTTGTCCAGAAGCTCTGCTCAAACGTGTTCACTTTGGCTGGCCCTACTGGTATTTAAAATACCCGTGACAGAGTTCATAGTTCTAGCATCACAGCAGCATACATGTCAGTACTGTACATAAATTGAAAGACAATTGGCAACCTTTCACTGTGTGCAGTGGCCCTACAGATGCTGTGCTCTCCTCTGTCTGGAAGCTTGTGAGACGGCGGAGGTGTAGAGATGCCACAGTACACAGCCACACCCCCAACCAAGAGACATTGGCAACTCCAAGACCAAGGATGTCTCCAATATAGACTTCTGACGTCACCACGCAGTCTCCAGAGCCAGCAGGCCACACAGTAACTGCATGTTCTGATGTATGATTGTGAGGACAGAAACAAAACGCTGGAATTCCGCTCTGTGAGAATGAAGGGTGGGATAATACTTCTTTAATTTGCCAGTTGTTGAGACAATTGAAAAGAAATTTCATTAGAGGTGTGAGATACTATAAGTTAACACTTACAGTGAAGAAGAAGCTAGCTTACTTCTTGTTGGTCCACCATGTTGCTATCTGACCTTTCATTCATCCAATTCTGTAGTCAGGAGCCTGTCATCCATCCTTCATAGCTCTGCAGTCTGTCTGCTTCCTGCCCCATGGGTCACAAGAGGAAAAACCACCATCTGACCACTTGACCCATGAACTTGAACTTGACTGGGCTTATTTGCTTCTACAATTCTGGAACCCCTTTCTTAATATAAAATTCTTTTTTGAGAGGGGCATCACTGCCCTCTGGTGGGAGTAGGAGGCCCAGCCTCGCTCCTGGAGAGCTGCTGCTGGATTTGAACTGCCAACCCAGTGGGCCAAAGTCCCACAAACAACCACTAAGCCACTGGGGCTTGGCCCCCCAATTTTTTTTATATATACATATGTGTATATATCACTAATTTTGCTCTATAGAACTGAACCTAACTCAGGTACCGTGAAGAAATGTTTTGATGGAGCAGGGAGTTAGTATCCAGAAGTACTGGAAAACATTGTCCAGCTTGATGAACTGTATCATTGGATTGCCTATAGAAAGGCATCTGAAATAGCAAAATTCGAGGTTTTCATAGTTTAGAAAAAAAATAAAAGAAGCTAGCATTTTGGGAGTGTGTGTATGTCTAGGGGGTTGTTTTTGTTCTGACCTAGCTGATTCCTGCAAGGACTTGATTAGAGAGAATGAGCTATTTCCTCACTGCATTTTAGTTTCTTACATCTATTTATTTCTAAACTGACCTTAAGCTTTCTTTTTCAATTACAACCAAGAGAGAAGTGCATTTTGGGTATCAATTTTGTGTCTATTAAATGGGCATCTTTTAATCCTTGGAAAGGTTTAATTTTTGTTTATTTTTCAGGTTAGTGAGGAAATATTTTAAACTAAAAGTTTATTAGACAGCATGACAGGAGCCATAATATGAGGATATGTAGCATGTTATGGGATCACAGACAGGGTTAGAAAAATCAACTTCTCCTGTGATAGCTTGTAAAGCATCCACTCTGTGCTGATGTCTTTCTATGTTGCCAAATCTCTTAAAAGCCTGATTAATTTATTTGAAACGTCTTGAAAGAAAGACTCTTCAAATAAATTAACACATAAACACATTAGAACAAAGTGTAAGTACATGTTACCACTGTCCCAGATATTAAAGCACTATTCTATTTAATCAGTTTAAAGTCCAATAACCTTAATATTTGATGCCAGTATGATGGATATAAGTAAGATGCCTGTGAATTACTATAAAGCTAACACAGAATTGTAATTACAGCCATCAGCCAGTTTTGACTTTTACTTTACATGCAATTGTTATAGATTTTAGTTGTTTCCTTTCATTTATGTTACATAAATGCTGACAAGTGGTAAGAAATAAGAGGTCTGGCAAAATTAGTGGCTTTGAGAATTAAAAATAGCTATACTACAGTTAGGATGGAGTTGAAATTTCAAACAAGGGTGGTAAGAGAATGTCAGTAATCCTGTTGTTCTCCAAACATAGCATCATGGAATGCATCAGAGAATATTTCGTTAAAAGTTATTGAAATGGGAAACAAGGGCATATGAAACGATACTTTGGAAACTTCACTTTATATTGAATACCACTTTTCTTGGTGATGATTGATAAATGAGGTGCTGTAAAATCTTTAGGCATAACTATTTATATCTTTAAAGTATTTGTCCCTGCATTCAAGATTTTTGAAACAAATCTCTTTTATGCTTTTTAGCCACAATCTCTGTCCCCAGTATTAGACAAAAAGCATACGCTTCAGGAAAGATCTTTAAAAAAATATGATTTTGTCTCATGTTAAGTACATGTTAGAAAAAAACAAACAAATTAATGAAAGTACGCCTCTTTTATTGAAGTTATTTAAAATTTTTACACTTAAATATTAGTTGCACGAAGAGTCAAATCTTGGATAACATCTTACCAAAAATAACAATAATAATAAGATACTATTGGGGTTGGCTTTTTCCACCAAATACAGTTCTAAGGAAGAATATTCTGAAAAATTACAAAAGGTCTCCAATTTTTAACAATAGGCAAAATATTTGAAAATTTTATCCAAAGCTAATGCTTATGTATTTAATATTGAAGTAATAAAAAACTCTACCATAAAAATTGAAATGGACTTCCAGGAAGATGGCAACCAAGTCACACATACCAGAGGGACTCTGCAGAAAGCAGTGCAGGAGCGTTACTAACAGGGAAATTCCACCTTGCTAAGTCTCATGGGGAGCATCATAAAGAGAGGCAGACACTGATCCACTAGGTCTTGAGAGTCTGGGGCCTTTTGGCTTACCACAGTGGAGGCTGCCTAGGGTTTGATCTCAGCCCTGCCACTGTCTTGGATAGAGCTGGGATCACACAGCCTTAGTTTGCAGGCTGCCTTGGGGTAAGAATTAAAGCCCTCCAGCCCCACCATCAGGGATCAGCTATATTATTATGTTTGTTTTTTTCCTTCTCTCTAGTCCCCCATAGTCTCGGTGGGCTTAGGTTTTCTTTTTCTCTTCCCTTTCCTGTCACATTACTGCTGGCCTCCAGACCACACCCCTTAGCTTAAGGCATTTTCATCTGCCCTCCACCCAGTTGGGAGCACTCCACTCTATGTACATAACCAGAGGCTAGGGAAAGTCTGCCCACCCTCTGCCAAGAATATTCTGCCCAAGTTCTTTTGAGGAAATTTTGCCTGTTGTCACTCTGAAGTGCTTAATACTTGGTTGAGAAATCCTGGGGGAAATCCTGCCTGTGTGACTGGAGGAGTGCCTATCCATTCTCTGTGGTTCCATGTGACTGAAGGAACTTCCTCCCACCTGTTGTAGTGCCTCACATGACCTGAGGCAGCTTGGCCAGCACTCGTCAACATTCCACAGTGCTGCAGGAATCTGCCAATCAATGCAGAAATTTACCTGACCAGGGCAATTTCACCCACCATTCTAGGTGCTCTACCCCAGAAAGGAAAACCCACCATCTTCTATGGCACTACCATTGCAGTGGGCACCTGTGTTAGTCCTGATAGACTAGAGGAACAAATTTCAGAGACACGCATATAGGTTTAAGGAAAAGGTTTATGTACAAAAGGAATGGGACATGGAGAAGGCATCCCAGCCCAGTCCAGTTCAAAGTTGTAAGTTCGGTATTAATCCATATGCCTGAAATCAGTCTACCAAGTCTGCTTCTGACTCAGGAAGTCACAGGTCAGTGGGTGCAGAATTCTGGTGCTGGCAGGGGTCTCCCCGTGGCTCCTCGCTTCCAGGGCTCAGGTCCATCAACAGCATGCCACTCCAGTTTCAGAGGTCTGTCTTCATCAGGGCAAACCGCGCCGAGTGGTCTCTCCGCTGGCTCCTCCAGCGTCTCAGAGGCTGCATTTTGTGTTGCCTGTGGTTAATCATCTCTGAAACTAACTCCCAACAACTGGGGAAGATAGCTTCTCATCTTCACGAGGGAAATTCCGCGAGATTTCCCTGGAGACTCAGCTGAAAGCCATGCCCACATAGAGGTCTCATCGGCTCCTCAATGGCTTTCTCCTGATTAACAGGCCAGACTTCACCCCTACATTTCAATTATAAAATTAACATAAGCACGACTGCCGCAGCACCCCTGCATGCCCTCCCAGGGAGCCCAAACTGCAGTGGGCCACACCATCATGGCTTCTTGTGAGATTATCCAGTAAAGCACCATTCTTGTGGGTCAACAACAACCCAACCAGTGTTCCCAGAGAAGACCATCCAACTGCCCTCCAAATAGCAGAATACTGGTTGACTAAGGAAAGAGTAAAGCCACAGGAGGATAAAGTGTTAGGACAATTCTGTAGTGAAATTAGCTGCAAGCAGTTTGAAGAAGTAGTCCCACAAGTCACAGAGAAAGAGCCAGTGCTTTTCAATTCCCTGCAAAATGGCACCTGGCTCCTCTACAACAGTGAAATACAAGCTGCAATCAGCACCAATTGCGTCAATGAAAAAACAGGAGAAGTAAAAGTCAAGGGCAGAAGATGTCCTGAATCTACCACATGCATAGGAGAAGAAGGGGATACTGATTTGCCACAGAAAGAAAATTTCAGAATGCTACTTGGAGTACTACAGGATGGGAAGAAAACTTTATAGAAAAAGGATGCAATGATAGAGGAGATAAAGTCCATACACCAATGGGAAATACAAGAGCATAGAGATGAGATAACAAAAACCAGTAGCAGACTCCCAGACTTCGCCAACTGACTGGAGGAGGGAGACAACCACATCAGTGACCTAAAGGGCAGCCAAGTAGACCTTAACAAACATGAACAAAAATCTCATAAGATCATCAGAGAAGCTGAAGAAAAATGAAGAGCTCTCATACTATGAAGAAGAACAGCATCAGAATAAATGGACTACTGGAAGAAGACACAACGAAGAAGTCATCTGCAACAATAGTGAGAGAATTCTTGGAGGAAAACTTACCCAGCTTAATGAATGAAAACCAGGCAACCAATCAGGAGGCTGAAAGAACATCAGCTAGACTGAATCTGAAGAAGAAGTCACAAAGGCACGTAATAGTTAAAATATCCAACTTTAAGTAAAAGAAGGAAATCATGAGAGCAGCTAGGGAAAAACAAGCAATAACATATAAAGTTTCCCAAATCAGAATATACTCAAATTTATCAGTGGACATTATGAAGAAAAGGGGAGAGTGGAGTAACAGATTCCAAAAATTGAAAGAAAATAGCACAAACTTCAGAATGCTCTACCCAGACCAATTATCTATCAGGATAGATGCAGAAGTAAGTCTTCCCAGACAAGGAAAAATTCAAAGAATACGTTAGAAGAAACCCAGATCTACAAAAGATCCTTGCTTACTCAGTATGAGCAGAAGAACAGAACTCACCAAGCATAAATAAAAGACTGCCACATAGAACAACCCCACCCAGAGGGCAACAAAGAGAAAAAAGCTCCCAAGATAGCATTGACTTAAGAGCAGAAAAAAAAAATCAAGAATGTGCCACACACATACATGCACAACACACTGATATGAAAGGGAGGTAGGAGAACACCCAACACAAAAGATATATGTTGACATCACAAAGTCCACAGATGCAGCAAGTAACCCTGCCTATCAATGGACTGAACTCAGGCATTAAAAGTCTAAGGCTAGCAGACTGGCTTATAAAACACAATCCATCAGTCTACTACTTACAGGAGACATCTCTCAAGACTATAGACAAAAATAGGTTGAGAAACAAAGACTGGAGAAAGATGTACCAAGCAACGACAATGAAAAAAAAAAGCAGGAGTCTCTATCCTAATCACACATCAAATTAATCTCAAAGTGCAAACCATAAAAAGACATACAGAGGGACACTATATAATGCTCAATGGAATGGTAGACAAAAAACCCCACAAAGCATTTTAAACATATATTCTCTGAATGAAAGACCCACTGAATATGTCAACTGAATGCTGCAAAAGATGAAAAATGAAATCACAGCCTCAACAATTATAGTAGGTAACTTCAATACACTGCTCGCTGAGAAAGATAGATCACAGGGAAAGAAACTAAACAAGGAGACTAGAGATCTAAACACTACAATTAGACAATTTGATCTGATAGATATTACAGGGTCTTTTATCCAAATACAAAAAAAGATGTCAATCTTTCCAAGCTCACATATTTGAAGATAGACCACATCCTGGGACATAAGGTGAATCTACATATATTAAGGCACATTGAAAACAACATTAAAAAGTACATCAATATCATAAAGATCTCTCTCTCTCTCTGACCACTGTGCCATAAGGCTGGAAATCAACAAATGGAAGTGTGGTAATTATATAATTGTCCATTTAAGGATTAGGCATGTAGGGATGAAATCTAACCTGTCAATCAGATCATAGCCAATGAGGTCTCTTTGTAGGCATGGTTTTTTCATTAGAATTCTGGGGAATCTGGCACTTCCTCCTTGGAGGTGGAAGACAGCTGCCTCTCTTTACTGACTTCCCTGGGAGACATTATAGCTGAAAAGACACATGTAACTACTCTAGTGACCTGAGCTGGAAAACCCACATGAATCTGCCTGATACAACCAGACTTCTGAAGCTAGAGAAACCACAGAGAGACCTCTTCCAGTGCTGAGATGCTTACAATGCCACTGCATCCAAAGATTTTCTACCAACTGGCTTGTGATCATTCTGCATTTGGCATCATTGTATGTGTTTCCTGAGTCTGAGGAAGACTTTATAGATTGGTGTTGGATATATGGGCTAATATCAGACTTATGACCTTGAATTGAACTGGGTTGAGATTCATTATCAATGTTCAATTGCTCTTATATATATCCCTCTTCCTTAGACACATATGAGTGCTTCCATGAATTTGTTTCTCTAGTCTATCCAGACTAACACAGGAAGATGAAGAAATCAAGAGCAAACAATTGGAGGATTACTATCTCTCTATTGGAAAAGGATTGTGTCCTGGCACAGATAAGAGATGAAATCAGGACATTTCTGGAAACCAATGAGAATGAGAATACGATGTACCAAAACTTATGGAACACAGCAAAGGAAGTTATTAAGTAAGTTTGATATCAATACATGCATACATGAAAAAGGAAGAGAGATTTATGATTGACATGCTGGCATAAAATTTACAACTAGAGTAGAGTCAACAGGCTAATCCTACTAATGGAAAAGAAAAGAAATAATAAAAATCAGAACTGAGGTTCAGGAGAGTGGAAATAAGAAAACTTTAGGAAAAAATGATTGCTGTTAAAAGTTGGTTTTTTGTAAAGATAGACAGGATTGACAGATGCTGGCCAACTTAACCAAAGAAATGAGGGAACAAATCTCAATATAGTGGATGAGGAATGGAAGAGGGACATTATAAAATACCCTGATGAAATCAGGAGGATAATTACACAGTACTACCTAAGGATTGTATTCCAGTGAATTCAATAACTTGGAAGGTATGGAAAAATTCTTGGAAAAACAATCCCACCCTAGACTATCCCCAATGGATGTCAAGAATCTCAAGAGATCCATAGGAATAGACAAGGTTATAAAAAGAAATAAAAGAATAGAAAATAAAAGAAATCCCCTGGGCAAGATGGCTTTACAGGAGAATTCTACCAAGCATTTAGGGAAGAACTCACACCAATCTTACACAAACTGTTCCAGAACATAGAAAAAGATGGAAAAGTCCCAAACTCCTTCTATGAAGCTTGTTTAACACTGATACCGAAACTGGACAAGGATCTCACAAGAACTGAGAACTACACACCAATATCCCTAATGAACATTGATACAAAAATCCTTAATAAAATACTGGTCAATAGAATACAAATGTATGTAAAACAAAAATTTACCATGACCAAGTGAGACCATACCAGAAATGCAGGGATAGTCCAACATAGGAAAGATTACTAGTATAATTTGTGAAAAAAGCATTCGATAATATAATATATTATATTATAATATATAATATATGATTATAATATATAATATAATATAATATAATAATATACAGCACCAATTCCTTTTTAAGGCACTCAAGAAGATGGGAGTGGAATAAAAATTCCTCAAGATAATACAAGCTGTGTATGAAAAACCAATAGCCAACCTGACAATCAAAGGAGAAAAGAAGAAAATAATCCCACTGAAAAAGGGCATCAGCAAGCATGTCCCATACTCACTTTTATTTAACATCATACCGGACATTTTAGCCAGCAGCAAAAGACAAAGGAAAGACATCAAAGGTATTCACCTAGGGAAGGAAGAGGTGAAACTATCATTATTTGCAGATGATATGATTTTTTTTAAGATGGGAAATCCTAAAAGCTTCACAAGGGGAGGAATATGGCAGATTGGCAAGATACAAGATCAACAAACAGAAGTCTATCAGACTGCTATACACATCAAATTAGACAACAGAAAAATTGATAAAAAAAACTGGTACCTTTCACAATAGCCAAGCACAAGTGGAAATATCTCGGAATATACCTGATTAAAAGAACAAAAGATTTATATTTATATAAAACCACAGAACACTGTTATGAGATGAAGAATGACCTCAACAAATGGAAGAATATCTCATGCTCATGGATTAGAAGACTTGGTATAATAAAGATGCCAGTTCTGTCCATAACTATATTAGTTTAATGCAATCCTGATACAATTACCCTTATCCTTCTTCAAAGAAATGAATAAACTGATTTACCAACTGATTATTGGGAGGGAAGAAGATCCAAATTAGCAGAGAATTCCTCAAGAAGAAGAATATAGTGGGAGGGCTTACTTTACCTGACTTTATCACATATTATACATTCACAGTGGTCCAAGCTGCAATGTATTGGTATAATGATAGGTACTCCGACCAATGGAGAGAACTGAAAACTCAGAAATAAAATCATCAGTATTCAGACAACTGATCTTTGATAAGTGCCCCCAAAATATCAAATGGGAAGCAGATGCTCTCTTCAACAAGTATTTCTAGAAGAAAAATTGGATATCTATCAGTAGAAAAATGAAGCAAGACCCTTACCTCACCCCATGCACAAGATTAAACTCAAAAGTGGATCATAGACCTTGAGGTAAAACCCCAAATTATTAGGGCCATGAATGAGAGAATTGGAACAAACCTGAAAACTTTGGCACAGGGAATACATGGGTTATCAGAAATAGGGACAGACACAAGCACAGAGGAGGCATAAAGTGACAAGTGGAATATACTGAAGATAAAACTCCTGTGTACATCAAAAGATTCACCAAGAGAGTGATAAGAGATCCCATGACCTGAGAAAACCTGTTTAGCAATGACACCTCAAACATAGTCCTTTTGACTAAAATCTACACTACTCTGCCAGCATCCCCCCCAAACAAAACAAAAGAAAACAAAACTAATTGCCCACTGAGGAGTTGGGCAAAGGAACTGGACAGAAGTTTCACAGAGGCAGAAATTCGAATGGCCAAGAAACATATGAGAAAATGTTCCTGATCATTAACCATTAGAGAAATGCAAATTAAAACAACTATGAGATACCACCAACACCCTCAAAGATAGCCCAATTCAAAAAATCAGAAAGCAACATATGTTGGAGGGGCTGTGGTGAGATAGGAACTCTCATCCATTGTTGGTGGTCATTGTAGGTATGTAAAGTCACTATGGAAATCAATTTGCCAATATATAAAACAGATGGTAATTGAGCTACCATATGACCCATAAATCCCCCTACTGGACATATACCCAGAAAAGGCAAGAAACAAACCATGGCCAGACATCTGTGCTCCAATGTTCATCGTGGTTCAATTCACAATCACAAGTAGTTGGAAATAAGCTAAATCTCTATCAACAGATGAACGAATTAAGAAACTCTGGTATAAAGAAAAATTAAACCACACAAAAAAGAAACTCTGGTACATACATACAATGAAATAGCATTGGCAAACAGTAGTAATGAATGCAGGAAGTATATTAACGCATGGGAAGAACTGGAGGAAATTATGCTAAGTGAAGTAAGCCAAGCATAAAAGGATAAGTATAACATGAGTTCACTGAGGGAAGCTTAAAAAAAAAAAAGCAATGCAGGCGTAGGGAAACAGCTACTGTATACAAGCATTCCTGGTATGAGGTACAGATAGTATGGCAGGGGCCAGACTAAATCCAGGGGTACAAATGGTAGCCAACTAAAAATTCTTGGGGGGGGGGTTAGAAAAAAAGTGAGAATGGGTATCAGGGTAACAGGGCACTAACCCACTCAAGGGGAGGGAATTGCTTATATCGCCACAGGGAAAGAGGAACCAGACTTCAACCCAGTGCTCCAAGATGTGAATGCAACACCAATACGAAGCAAGGAACCAGGAGAGAGGTATGAGGGGCCGGCCCCAATCCCAACTACGTGGACAGCTATTCCTCCCCTGAGGAGAATTTACTTCAGAGAACAGCACTGAAGCTACAGCTCAGAGTGAGGGACATGTCTGATCAGAATACACATAAGCAAATGAAGGATGAAGAAGAAATTGTGGAGCACATCCCGGTCCACCAAGGCTTAAGGATGATATCCCTATTCAGAACAGTCAATGCACATGGAGGACCACATGGTTGGCTCCACAGTGAGACACGACATCTCTTATTGAACAACTCTGGAGGCACGGTATGGGAATTGCGCCCAATCTGACCCCACCACACCAAGGCAAAACACTAAGAGTGTGGAACGGAACAGCAAGGGGAGCAGAGCAAAGAAGTCACCAGGGAATACCAAAAATAGACTTTGGGACTAGCACATGGCATCCCATCAGACTCAATAGGAAAACAGAAGGTCAGCAAACAGACCTTGAATTATTTACAGGCTTTTCTTATTTTTGTCATTTTTTGTTGTTGTTGCTGTCATTGTTTTGTTTTCTTTTGTTGATTTGTCTTGCTCTGTCTTGTATTTTTGTGCATAGTATTATCTCTGCAGGTCTATCTAGACAAGATAGGCTGGATAAATAACAGGAAAACAACAGGAACAATGGTTCCAGGTGTACATGGAAGAGGGGTAGGTGGGGGAAAGGAAGTGATGTTAACCAATCCAGGGACAATGGAACAACAAGTGATCCAAAATCAATGGTGAGGAAAGTGCAATTGGTCTGGTAGGGATTGATCAAGCGTAATATAACTGATAGGAATTACTGAAACCCAAATGAAGTCTGAGAATGATAGTGGGACAAGAGCAAAGTAAAAGGGAATAAAGGAAAGAACTAGGAGGAAAAGAGCATTTTAAATGTCTAAATATAAGTATGTATATATGTTAATAAATTTACATTTGGTGATGGGGAAACAGATCTATGTGCATATATTTATAGATTTAATATTAAGGTAGCAGATGGACATTGGGCTTCCCTTTAAGTACTCCCTCAATACAAGAACACTTTGTTCTATTAAACTGGCATTCCATGATGCTCACATTCCTGACACAATTGCTGAAGACAAAGCAGACACATAAGCAAATATGGTGAAGAAAGCTAATGGTGTTGGCTATCAAAACATATAGCATCTTGGGTCTTAAAGATTGGAAGGTAAACAAGCAGCCATCTAGCTCAGAAGCAATAAAGACCATGGGGAAGAAGTGTACCAGCTTATCTGATCACGAGGTGTTGAGAGGGTCAGCTGTTAGGCATCAAAGAACAAAAAACAAAACATATCATCATGAATGAAGGGGTGTACAGATTGGGGACCCAAAGCTCATCTGTTCGCAGCTGGACATCCCCTACCAGAAGGGTCACAGGGAGGAGTTGAACCATTGAGGATTCAGTGTGGCAATGATGACACATACAAGTTTCCTCTAGTTCTTTAATGTTTCCTCCTCCCTTCCCCCACTATCATGATCCCAATCCTAACTTCCAGATCCAGCTAGTCCAGAAGATGTACACTGGTACAGATAGGAAATGGAAACACAGGGAATCCACGACAGATGATCCCTTTAGGAACAGTGGTGAGAATGGCGATGCTCAGAAGGTGGAGGAAAGGTGAAGTAGCAAGGAAAACTGATTACTAGAAGCTACATATAAGGGACAACAGAAAAGTGGGTGAAGGGAGAGGTTGGACAGTGTAAAATATGACAAAATGATAATAATTTATTATTTATCAGAGGTGAGTGTAGAGAGGGTGGGGAAAATGAGGATCTGATACCAAGGCCTCAAGTGGAAAGCAAATGTTTTAAGAATGATGAGGTCAACAAATGTACAAATGTGCTTGACAGAATGGGTGGATATATGGACACTGATAAGAGTTGTACGAGCCCCCAATAAAATTATTAAAAAAAATAAAAAAAGCCGACCACGAAGACTGTGAAATTAAATAAGGTAAAGCTTTTTTACTAGACATCTAGCCTAGACTAGTAAAAACAAAATACAACAAAAAATTCTACTGCATTGAGTGGATTCCAACTGATAGTGACCTGATAGAGCAGAATAGAACTGTCTCATTTCGATTTCTGAGATTTAAATCACGAGACAGAAGACAGCCTTATCTTTCTCTCAAGGAGCAAGATAGGTTCAAACTTCTGACCTTTCAGTTAGCAGCTCACTTCATAACCCACAATGCCACCAGGGCTCCTCTAGGTCTTTCCTACACTACCCTCATTCTGGTGCCTGGTTCATCTTCTATACTATTTCAACACTACACTAATAAATAGGCCTAACATTTCTTTGCTCTAGTTCATCCAAGTCATTATAGAAAATTTGTATTTCTAGAACCATTTCCATATTAAGAAACCTTCAAACTACCCCCGCCCCCATTTTCAATTGGATTAAGGACAAACACATTGACTCATCCTGAAAATATTTTACCCCAATGGGGTTCCCAATGCATTCATTACAATCTTAATGATTCAATGAGTTGCGTCTGAAGCTCTAAGAAGTTTTGTTTCGAGTATGATGGCTGCTGTGACTGTAGTTATCTGTTGTCCTGGGGTTCAAATGTGTAGACGATATTTAACAAACAGAAAAGTCCACTGCCATCCAGTAGATTTTGACTTATAGCCACCTTATAAGATTGCTATGGTGGAGCAATGAGTTATGTGTTGGACTACTAATTTCAAGTCCAGCAGTTCAAAATCACCAGTTACTTCTTTGGAGAATAACAGGGCTTTCTACTCCAATAAAGAGTTATAGTCTGGGAAACCCACAGAGACATTTCTATCCTTTCCTAAAAGATTGCTAGGAAATATTGATTAGATGGCAGTGAATTTGACATACCGTTTCTGAGACTGTAAATATTTATGGGAGTAGATAGCCTTAATTATCTCCCAAGGAGCAGTTAGTGGGTTCGAACCGCAAAGCTTGAGGTTAGCAATAGAACCCTTACCTGACATAATCAGGAGTAATTGCTCTACATCTAAGTTTACTTTTAACTTCTAATTATTACTTTGAAATAGTTTACATATTAAAGCTCTAGATACAATTTGGGGGAGGAGGTGGATTTGGAACTAGTAAGACTGTGGAGAAATAAATACATCTAGATAATGTTCACAGCTTTCCTTCTTACCACCCTGCTACGGAAAAGCCTTTTTACCAGTCAAATGGAATCATTCTTTTGCACAAAATGTCCCCGTGCTTTTCTGTATCTGTTTTCATGTTAGATCCCACCCCACCAATTCCCTAATTATCTCATTCCTCACATCCTCATGCTAAGCATTCAGACGGCAATCAAAGTCTTCGCTGATCCCTCTGCCCAACTCGCTCTTTCCTTGTATCGTTTTTGCAATACATTGGATTCCCCCCTTGATGGCAGGAACTATGCCAGACTTATTTTATCTTGAAGGCAGAAACTATGTTATTTTTTCCATTTATTAAATTATGAAAAATTGAACACCAGGTTTTCTGAATGTAAAAATAGCCACTGGCCCAATACAAATTCTAAATAAATTTGAATTCAGAAGTTGTTTAGATACTCTACCTTTTGAAGAGCTTGCCCAAGCATCAATGTTCTCTAATTAGTAAAGTGTCATAATTCTTTAGAACGTTAGTAACATTATCATTAGTTTAGAGCTGTTTGAAAATATTGGAAAGATAATTTGTGATAAAAGGTAATGGAAATGAAAATATTTTTTTAAGTACTTCCAAATAAACCTGTTACCATAGAGTCCATTTTGTACTCATAGCAACCCATAAAACAAAGTCCAACTGCCCCCTTGGGTTTCTAATGCTTAACATTTATGGAATTTTTACCATAAGTTAAATGTAGCTATCTAAACCTATGTTCTCACCTCATTCTAGCCATCTTTTAAAGTGACCACCCTCTCATCTTTCTAATATGGGAAAATCAATACTCCAAAGAGTCATATCATTTGCTCAAAGTTAAGATGAGAATATGAGGAAGTTGGTATCAGATTTAAGTCCAAGAGGAGTAAAAGTTCTTTTCTGTTCATCACATAATCATTCAGTATGGACATAAAGAGAACAGAAGCAATAATAGGTGGGTAAACGCAAGAAGCCCTAGATGTCAGTTGTCAATGGGTTGGGTTGAGATCAGGTTTGTTACCAGGCTTTTTCTGGAGATCAACCACAACAGAATCTGAAAGATAAAACACAACAGGGTCTGAAAGCCATCTTCTTCTGATGCTGGGGGTTTCTGCTCCTCTCCTGAGACAGAGTTTCCATTAGAACAAATGACACAAAAGGAAACATAAAAATTGGATACATCATATCTGTATTTACAAATATGGACTTCAAACTTGTGCTATTGATACGTAGTAGAAGAAAACAAAGAAACAAAATGTACAGCAAATTTAAGTTAGTTATGGATTTGTGAACAACCAAGTTGGTAGAATCCTGAGCCTCGTCTCTGCGTTAAGTCCCGTGGCACTTGGTTAAAAAACAGCTGCTTAATTCACAGCGTTTAACAATTCGCAATCTATTCTTGGGTCATTAATGCCAGTCTTCACTTCGGTGGTTCATGAGTTTAGCGTCTATCATATCGACTTCCCCTATATCTTTCTTAATTGTGATCCAATCGAGTTTGAATTCTTAATGAATACATATAAAAATTGAGATTAAAATAGCATCAGTTGCAATTTATTAACCTCGAGATAATTTGGTACTTCACTGGTTGAAATACTCAATTGCTAATTGAAAGGTTGGCTTTTTGAGCCACTGGACACTCTGCAAGAGATGTGGCATGCTGCTTCTGTGAAGATTTACAGTCCTGGAAACCCTTTGGGGGAAGTTCTGCCCTGTCTTATAAGCTTACTATGAGTCAAAACTGACTCCAGGGCAATGAGTTCGGTGGTTTGGGAGGTAGTTTGTAAGCAGCTTCTGTGAACTTCACCTTGAAACAACCTTGAGAGCACTCTGAAGAAAAAGAGTCTGAACAACAGCAATGCCCAGTGGGTGTGGTCTCTGGGGACAGGAGCAGAGGTACTGTTGTTAATCAGCCCCAGTGCTGAGCTTTCAGTTCCAATTATCCTGAATGTCATAAGCTGTTTACAAAGCTATAGAGCATAGCAGTTCTCTCTCCACCCTCTTTCCTGCCATAACTCCTCACTCCTCATCCTTCATACAGATTTTCCTGACCTCCCCCCTCTCCTTCATTGATTGATGTGAATCATGAACCTCTCTCCCCATCGTGAGAACATTCCTCAAAGACAGTGTGAGCAGCGATGTTCGACTAAAATATGATCAAAGCAATATTTTAATACACAAATAAAATACTCTATAAATAGGAGGTAATTATAATGACTACTCACCATATTTCATTTATATTTAAAAATTAAAAGGCGTTTTATACCTATGTAAACATGGTCATCATTTTGTTTCAAACTGGAAAAATTATAATAGCTAACACTTCCCGAACTCTCATCATGTGTCAAGCATTTGAATTGGCATTTTACAGAACAGTTCTCACATAATCTTCCAAATCAGTACCTATCAGGGGCTATTATTTTGTCTCCATTTCACAGTTGAGGGAATTTATAGGAATTAACCAACGTGTTTAAGGCCATACAGCTAATATGTGTTCAGATTCAGAACTCAAAGCCAGATCCCACTTCAAATACAGAGAAATCTATGCTTTTTATCAATATTATACTACTCAGACCCAAACTAAAACCATTACCATCAAGTCCTAGCATCCATGCGTGTGGGTTTCCAAGGCTGGAAATCTTCAGAGTTTTAAATGAACTCAATTCAAACTGCATCTGGATGTCACGGTTTCAGTCCAAAGCACTTTTCTTAAAACTATTACATAAAAACTGAATCACTTAAAAAATCATACATAAATGCATTTTTATTAATTGATAAACTCTGTTTTGTATGTCATTATATTATGATAAAGTGACTTTTTTAATCTATCCGTGGAGAGAACTTCTCATGTAACTTAGTTAAAAATCAATATTCAAGTGGTAAGATGGTCTAGTACACCACACAATTATGCTTTTCAAATGTTTTTTTTCAGAACTACTCTAACAACTGGAAAAAACAAGGATTTGCTTCTGGAGGCAACTCATCATGTGATGGACTGAAATGTGTTTCCCCAAAATATGTCTCAACTTGGCTTGGCCCTGGTTCACAACAGTTTAACAGTTTGGTAATGATATAGTTTGGCAATGATGTAATTATGTAATCATCTCCATTGTGTGATCTGCAGTGATTAGTCAATTGATTGTAAGAACAATTTTCTCTGGTATGTCACCTGCATCACCATTGATACATAGTATGAAAGTATAGAGAAGCCAGTAGAGAGAAAGGGACTTGACTACAACCCAGAAGGACCTGGCTGTGGAGGGAATCTATTGGACCCACTGAGACTTTCCTGGACCCAGGGGAAGGTTGATGCTAAGACACATAACAATCTCCAAGGGACTCTGGGCCCATAGATGTTGAAAGGAGGTAAGGGCTTTCCCCTAGAGTGAACAGAGAGAAAACCTTTACCAGGGCTGACTAACCAAGTTTAAGCAATAACCTCCTAAACTGTGAGAAGATGAATTTCTGTTTCTTAATGTTATTCGCTTATGATATTTCTATTATAGTAGCCCTTGATAACTAAGACAGATCTCTTGAATCTTAATGAACCCATATTTAAGAACATTTCCTTAAGGATACAGACATGCTATTTTTACATCTAATATTGACCTGTCTTTTGGGCTCAGACTTTGAGATACATCGTCAAAAAAGAATTTTTTATTTAACATGCTTTTACACTAACACACCCAAGATGACGGTGTTGTTTGCATTTCCACAGGGAAAGAAGAACTAAACTTCAACGCTATGCGCAAAGACGTGAATGCAAAATACTGGTATGAAGCAGGGAACCAATATAGAGATCTGAGGGGCTGGTGCCAATCTGAAGGACATGGACACCCCCTCTCCCCACAGAAGAAATCACTTCAGAGGACAGCACTGAAGCTACAACTCAGAGAGAGGGACATGTCTCATCAGAGCACATGAGAAAAAATGAAGGAGGAGGAAGAGATTGTAGAGCACATCCTGGCCCACCAACCCTTGTGGACAATATTTCTGCTCAGAGCAGTCAATTCACAGAGAAGACCATAGGGTCGGCTCCACTATGAGTGAGACACGGCATCCCTCACTGACCTATAACCTTACCAAGGACAACACTGGAGACAAAGTGCAGGACTTGTGCTCTATCGAACTCCACTACAATGAGGTGAAACACTAAGTGTGCAAAAGAACAGTAAGGGGAGCTGAGCAATTAAGTCCCCAGGGAATACCAAAAGTAGACTTTAGGGCCAGGGTATGGAACCCCATCAGACTCAACCAGAATACACTTCTAAAGGTCAACAAACAGACCCTGAACTTCTTTTTGGATGTAGTTTTCTTTTTTTTTTTTTTAATGAATCATTTTATTGGGGGCTCATAGAACTCCCATCACAATCCATACAAACATCAATTGTATGCAGGACACATTTACACACTTATTGCCATCCCTGAACTTTTTTTTTATTAGATCATTTTATCGGTGGCTCATACAACTCTTATCACACTCCACACATACATCCATTGTGTCAAGCACTTTTGTACATTTGTTTCCCTCATTCTTCTCAAAACAGTTGCTTTCTACTTGAACCTCTGGTATTTGCTCCTCATTCTTCCCTTTCCTTATTCACTTCCTCCTGCCTCTCCCACAAACCCTTGATAATTTATAAATTATTATTTTATCATATTTTACATCCACTGACATCTACCTTCACCAACTTCTCTGCTGTCTGTCTCCCAGGGAAGAGGTTATAGGTAGATCCTTGCAATCTGTTCCCCATTTCTACCCCCCTTCCCTCTATCCTCCTATTATTGCCCTTCTTACCACTGGTCCTGAGGTGTTCTTCTCTCCTGGATTTCCTGTGTTTCCAGTTCCTATCTGTACCAGTGTACCTCCTACCATCCAGCTGGACTTGTACGGTAGAACAGAGATCATGATAGTGGAGTGGGATGGAGCATTTAAGAACTAGAGAAACATTGTTTCATCCTTGCTACACAGCACCCTGACTGTTTCGTCCCCTCCCTGAGAGTCTTCTGTGAGGAAATGTGCAATTGCCTATAGATGAGCTTTGGGTCCCCACTCTGCACTCCCCATCATTCAAAATGATAAGATTTTTTTTTGTTTACTGATGCCTGATAGCTGATTCCCTCAACACCTTGTGATCACTCAGGCTGCTGTGATTCTTCCATGTGGGATTTCTTTCTTCTGAGCTACATGGTTGCTTGTTTATCTTCAACCTTTTAAGACCTCAAACTCTATATCCCTTGAAAACTGGATACCATCAGCTTTCTTCACCACTTTTGATTATGCACCAGTTTTACCTACAGTGATCATGTTGGGGCAGGCTGGTTTGCTTCTTACATGTAGGTTTTGCTGTTTCTCAGCTAGATGGATACTTGTGTATTTTTAATCCTTTAAGACTCCAGGCACTATATCTCATGATAGTCGGGCACCATCAGCTTTCTTGTGACCATTTGCTTATGCACCTGCTTCGTCTTCAGCAATCTGAGACTGCTGAATTTTTAGAACAAAGTGTTATTGTACTGAGGGAGTCCTTCAGTAGGGGCCCACTGTCCATGGGTTTCCTTAATACGAAACCTATAAATATATGTACATAGATCTCTTTCCCCTTCATCATATGTAAATATATTTACATATGTATATGCCTGTGTTTAGAGCTCTATAAATGCCCATTGCCTCCTAGTTCTTTCCTCTATTTCTTTTCACTTTCCTCTTGTCCCACTATCATGTTCATTCTTCATTTGGATTTCAGTAAATCTTCTCTGCTACACTTTCTTTGATCCAGCCCTGCCAGACCTCCTACACCCTCCTTGCCATTGAGCTACAGTCACTTGTTGTTCCCTTGTCCCTGAGTTTATTAACATCCACTTCCTTTCCCTGTCTCCCACTCTCCCATGTCCCCCTGAAACTGTCATCCTGTTGTTCTCTTTTCTGGTTTGCTTATCCCGCCTATCCTTCCAGATAGACATGCAGCAGTAACTATAACATTACAACACAAGACAATAAAGAGTAAAACAATAACTACAACACAGCAACAGAAAGGCAACAACAAGCCCTATAAATAGGGTTTATTTCTTGAGCTTTATGGGTGTTTTCCAGTGGAGTCTGATGGGGCACCCCGCCCTGGCACCACAGTCTATTTTTGGCATTCCCTGGGGACTTCATTGCTCTGCTCCCCTTGCTGCTCTGTTGCCCCGTGTCTGACTTCAGCATTAGAGAGCTCAGAGTGGGCACAATTCCTGCTGTGTGTCACAAGTGTCCCTCGTGGTGCTATGGGACCTTGAAATATCTATAGGCTTTTCTTTTTTATGTCGTTGGATTTTCTTGTTGTTTTGTTTTCTTTTGTTTTGCTCTGTCCTATTTTTGTGCATATAATTATCTCTGCATGTCTCTCTAGATAAGATAGGCTCAATAAACAATCTAGAGAAGAAAACCACAGTACCAAGAGATCTGGGATGGGGTGGAGGGGAACATGGCAGAGAGGGGGTGGGGGAAGGAAGTGGGAGCTAACAAACTCAGGGCCAAGTGGGGTGGTGGTGGTGGAGGAAGAAGCATTGAAGAACTAGAGGAAAGTTGTATGTTTCATCATTGCTATACCGCACCCTGCCTGGATTGCAGCCAATAAAATTCTTATGAAGCAGTGCTGCTCAATAACACATAGGGTCACTGTGATTTGGAATTGACAGTGACAATGGGCTTATGTTGAATGTATTTCTTTGTGATTTCCTTATCTCTAACCACTTTATCCATCTTTAACTAGTGTCTTTAAATCCATTTCAATTCATAATGATACAATAGAAGGGAGTAGGATGCGTCCTAAGATTTCAAAAGTCTGAAATTTTTATGGGAGCAGACAGCTTCATCTTTTTTTCCACAGAGCAGTTGATGGGTTTGAATTGCTGACCTTGTAGTTAGCAGCCCAGCGCTTACCCCAATGCACCAGCAGAGCTCCCGCTATCTTTTAACGGATGGAATGTGTCTTAAAGAATGGCACTTCAAAACCGCCAGCAGCCACATGAAAGAAAGATGGAGCTTTCTGCTACCCTAAACTATTGCTACTGCATGCACCACATTCACAGGTGCAGAAGCCCACTGGGACAGTCCTAACTTATCCTACAGAGCTGCAATGAGTCCATATTGATTTGATGACAGTGAGTTTAGTTTAGGCATATCTTTAAAAAAATATATGTGAATTCTGGCTGAGCCCTGGTGGTGTAGTGGTTGTGCGCAGGACTGCAGCCCACTAGGATGGAGGTTCAATTCCAACAGTGGGGCTGGGCCTCCTACTCCCACCACCAGAGAGCAGTGATGCTCCCCCAAAAACAAACAAAAAATATATGTGAATTCACCCACATTATGAATGTTTGTTTAAATGATATAGTTTTAAGAAATACTTAAATTGAGTCAGCTTAGCTCAATTATTATTTTTAAATGTCTTAATTAAATTTGATTAAACTCTTAGTCATATTTGCATCAGTAGACAATGCTTTCTACCTTGTCTATGTGTGTCAAATAGAGCAGGAGGGAAAATAAATTACAAATAAATAAAAATAATCATAAAAATAAATACCAAAGGCATATAGGAATAAAAAACAAGGGCATGAAATTAAGCCTAACTCATTCTTGACCAACCACAGCTTTTGGAGGAAGTTTCAGAGCCAAGGGCCCCAGTGGAAAGACTCAAGTCATTGCCCCTATAATACTCAGTGATTATAATTTACAAAACACTTTGCTTCAGGATTTCACTGGCACAAAAGAATTTGCACACAAGTAAAACAATAACAAATTCATTATACCAAATAAAAAGTATTGCATGCATTTGCAATGAAAAACGATAAATGAAGTCAAGCATAAGCCATGTTCTGTAGCAATGACATTAATTTTTACCATCAGATTATAAAGATGCCCCCAAATGGTTGTAAATGTTCTGTAGCTTGACAGTCACAGAATCCAGTGATGTCTAGGTTCAGCTATTGCTACTCCATGCACCAGCATTTGGAAGGAGCTTTCTCCAGATGCTATGTAGAGCATTTAAAAAATTGCCATTGAGTGACCTCTAATTTCTGGTGACTCCATGTATTTTGACTCTAACTCATGGTGACCAATGACATACCAGTCACATGTGTGCCAGGGAGTTCTCAATGGTTACTTTTTGGGAGGAGACTACTAAACTTTTCTTTGAAGGTACCTCGCCAAGACTAAACTCACTGTCATTGAGTCTGCCCTGATGAGTTTCCAAGACTGTAACTCTTTATGGGAGTGGGAAGCCTCATCTTTCTCTCCTTGGAGCAGCTTATGATTTGGAACTGCTGACCTTACAATGAACAGTTGAATACATAATCCCTATGCCATCTGGGCTCTTAAGGTACTTCAAGGTCAGTGGTTCTCAAATTTCCTAATGCTGTGACACTTTATTACAATCCCTCATGTTGTGGTGACCCCATCCATAAAACTCTTTTCATTGCTATTTCATAACTGTAAGTTTGCTACTATTATGGATGGGGCGCCTGCTATGAAAGGGAGGGGGGGACATTCTTGCAGGACCTGTGAATCTGGGGGAGAGACAGAAAGCACAGGATGCTGCTGCTTCTCCTGGAGCGGTCTTGAAGCTTCTGGGTAGTAATTTGCACCCTTAGGGAGCTGAAACCTGCACTTCCAAGTCTCCTGGAATGTCCCAGTCCTGAGTCAGGTGGAAGCTGCTGAGTATCCCACATTTCCATGACTCCTGGAAAGAACTCCAGGGTTGAGGCAGTAAGACCCCAGGACATCTCACCTGATAACCTTCCACTTTGACCTCTGAAACACAGCCTATCAGAATGCTTTTAGCTTCCCCACAGTACAGCTAAGATCCTGTAGTGCAATTGGACACTAAGATCCTGCAATGCAATTGTACAGTAAGAGCCTGTAATGCAATTGGGTGGTTGGTCCTGTAATGTGATTAGACAAAGTAGTCTCGTAAGACAATTGGATGGGCTAACTCAGCCAGCTACACCCTCATTTACATAACTCAGCCAGAAATACCTCATTTACATAGCCCAGTGTGGCCTTATTTCCTTTCATGTTGCAAACTTGTAACTTTAACAGGATGTGTTTAGAAAACAGGAAGTATGTGAAAGAAGTTATCTAATCGGTCAATGAAACATATTGCAAAAAGCTGCAAAAGCTGTAATAAAGTTAGTTCTGTGCCATCGAGCCTGCTTTCTGGAGTCTGTGTGCACTATTAAATTACTTAGTCATCCTCACTTTCCTTCATGCTGCACCTGTTCCCACAAAAGGGTCATTAGACTCCCAAAGCAATCGCAACCCACAGATTGAGAGTTGCTGTTCTAGGTGAACTCAGATCTCCACCTTTCATTTAGCAATTTGGCATGATAGCTCTTTGTACCATTGAGAACAGGGGTCCTCAAACTACAGCCTGCAGGCCAAATGTCCCAGCCTGCTGAGGACATTTATCCAGCCCACCAGGTGTTTTTCCTCCTGCTTCTGCCTGCTTATCAGCTGACTCATCCTGCAGTGAATTTGTTCATAGTTTTTTTTTTTTTAAACTATAGTCCGGTCTTCCAACAGTCTGAGGGACAGTGAATTGGCCCCCTGTTTAAAGAGTTTGAGGACCTCTGATCTAGGAAATAGAAATCCTATATTATCCCAGTACACAGGTGACATGGAAGTTTAAGTTAATCTACCCAGTGTGTTCATAGACAAAACTATTGATTTAAGTTTCAGGCAGGAATTCAGACAGGGTCCTACAAAGTTGTTTTTGTGTTTTGCTCTTGTTTTCTTTCACAAAGATAATGCAAACTTTAGTGTTTGAAAAAATAGCTATTCGGGGATCAGCAATGAGATCATATAATAAAGTTTCTGCATAGTACCTCTGAGAAAGTAGATACTCAACAACAGTTTGCCAAGAGTCAGTTCCAAATCATGGCGTTCCCATGCATTACAGAGTAGAATGTTTGCTCAGGCTTTCTTGGCTGTAATATATTGAAGCAGATTGACAGGCCTTCTGTTAAGAAAGGGTTCAACCACCAACATATGTGCTCCACCATCAAACTAATGTTATCAACAAAGGCTAATTAAATGAAAACAAAATAAAAGCCTTATACCAAAGGGAACTAGAGTAAATATTTGGTCAATTGGTTTCTTCTTTGTAGTTATCCCGCAGCTCGAGTACTGCAAAGAATTTACTAAGATGGAGTTATTGGAAGAGGCTAGGACATTATTTCATGATGTGCTTCAAAAGATCAGGGGAAATCTAATAATATGAGGTTGAACTTGGACATTTTGTTAGATGCCACCACTTTGGTTACAACCCATAGGTACCCTCTGCACAGCAGAACAAAACACTGCCTGATCCTCTGCCATCTTTACAATTGTTGCCTCCATGGTGTCCGTCCATCTCATTGAGGGCCTTCCTCTTTTCTGCTGCCCCTGGACTTGACCAAGCTTGGTGCCTTATCCCGGGATTGGTCTCTCCTGAAGACCTGTACAAAGTATTCAAGACAAAATCTGGCCATTCCTGCTTCTAGGAGCACCCCAAGTGTACTTCTTCCAAGGCAAATTAGTTTTTCCTTTGAACAGTCCATGGTATTTTCAATATTCTTCTCCAGCATCACAATTAAAATGCATCAATTCGTCTTTGGTCTTCCTTATTTACTGTCATATTTTCACATGCATACAAGGTAATGGAAAACACCATGGTTTAGACATGAGGTATAGGAAGATGTAAACAATGATATAGAGTAAAGGGGTGAGGAAATTAATGGAGAGTAAAATGGATATGACTTGGTTTACATTCCAAATCTGGTACTGTTTGAAGCAAGAGAGGATAAACATACAAATCTAATCTTTAAGCATTGACTAATTGGGATAAAATTAGGAGCCCTTGTTTTATAGTGGTTATATATTGATCTGTTGACCACAAGGTCTGCAGTTCAAAACCACTAGCCACACCATTGCATAAACCTGAAATTTTCTACTTTTTTGAAGAGTTATAGTCATGGAAACTGACAGGGTCAGTTCTATCCTGTTCTCTAGGTTTGCTATGAGTAGGAATAAACTCAATAGAAGTGAGTTTGCTTTTTTGATGTAATCAAAATTGGAATAAAAGAAGAGCGAATTCCTGGACAGAAAAAAATCACAAAAAACATTGAAAGTATCATGGGCCATCAAAAGAACAAATCTATGCTGGAAGACGTATGGTCAGAATGCTCCTTAGAGGCAAGGACAGCAAGACACCCTCTCACTAACTTTGGACATGTTGTCAGGAGAGATATGTCCCTGGAGGAGGACATCATGCTTGGCAGATAGAGGGGTAGGGGGAAAGAGGAAGACATTGGAGAAGATAAATTGAGACAGTGGCTGCAACAATGGGTTGAGGCATAAGACCAAGTGTGAGGATGGCACCAGCTTGGTTGCTGTTTTGTTCTGTTGAACACAGGGTCACAATGAGTTAGAACAACTTGGCAAAACCAAGCAACCATACAGTTCCTGGGCAGCACAAATGGTTAAGTGCTTAACTACTAAGCCAGAGACAGGCAGTTCAAGTCTGCACAGGGACACCTTGGAAAGAAGACTGATGTTATGGTTCCAAAAGGTTATAGACCATTAGGGAAATTAGTCAATTACAAAGGAAAAGTATTGTATGAGATTGAAGTTTTTATACTTAAAAACATTATTTGATGATCAGCAAAGGTCATTTAATTACTATGGCATAGACATTTGATAAATGGGGTGAAAGTAATGTACAATAAGAAGGAGGTCAGCCCCCCAAACACTCCAGAAGACCAACAAACAGTCCTGTAATTATATAGATGCTTTTCTTTTCCTGTGTCATTGGTTTTTTAAAATATTTTTAATTAAAAAATGTTTTATATGTCATTGGTTTTTTGTTTTTGTTTTTGGTGTTTTTGGTGTCGTTTTCTCTTGCTCTGTCTTGTTTTTGTGTTCATTATTTTCTCTGCATCTTTATTTAGATAAGATCAGTGTGACAAACAATCCAGAGGAGAAACCAATGAGACTTACGGTTTCAGAGGGACATGGGAGAAGGGGAAGTGGAGGAAAGGAAGTGGGGGTTAATAAACCTAAGGACAAGGGAACAAGTGATCTAAAATTGATGGTGAGAAGGGTGTCTGGTAGGGCTTGATCAAGGACAATGTAGATGAGAGGAATTACTGAAACCCTAATTAAGGCTAAATATGTTAGGGAAACAAGAGGAAAGGAAAGAGAGGAAAGCATTAGAAGGTAAAGGTCATTTATAGAGGTCCAAATACAGGCATGTACCTATGTAAATATGTTTACATATAGCAAGAGAAAAATAGATCTATGTACTTATTAAGGTAGCAGATGGACATTGGGCCTTGACTTAAGTATTTCCTCAATACAAGAACACTTTTTTCTAATATCCTGGCATTCCATGATTCTCAACTTCCCTACACAATTGCTGGAGATAGAGTGGGTGCACAAGCAAATGTGATGAAGTACAGTGGTTGTGTCTGGCTATTAAAAGTTATAGCAGGAGTCAGATAGGGAAGATGGCCACCAGATAGGCAGCCCATGCTTGGAGCTTCTGGAGATCGGTGAGTGGGGGTGACATGGGGAAGGGTAGGGCTCTCAAATTGGGTTTTGTGACTCCAGGAAAGCTCAGAACCCTCCTCTGAACCAGGAGCAGGCAAGACCTGCAAGTCCGCGCTCCCCACAGATGCCGGCACAGACGCGGCCTGTTCTTTGTGCTGGCAGGATCCCGGGCACCCGCTCTGGGACCCTGAGATCAGGGACCCGCAGTTAATCAGCACCCGCTTACAATCACTGACCAGTCCTCCCCTCCCCAAGGTGCCCAGAGTGCCCAGGGGACACTCCACACAGACCCACACCTCTCGCTTGGAGGCCCGCGCCCAGGCGCACCTTAAGGGCACCACCACTGCCCAGGATAAGATCAAGCCTTCCCCAAAACCCAAGCCCGCCCACCCAGGCCACACTTTCTAACAGGAGCTGAAGGAACGCGTGCACTCCCCATAGTGGCCAGCACTCCTCACAGATGCTGCCAGTTCAGGGCGCCCCCCCCAAGTCCCATGACAGAGAGGCCCACTTTACATTGTCTCCTGGGTAAACAGCCAGCCAGTCCTCCCCACCCCAGAGTGCTAGAGGATTTTTTTCCCACCTATCTGTGGCAAGCGCCCCCAACTCCCAACCAACCTCCTGAGGAAAGCTATAAGACCAGCTTCCTAAAGAGAGACCCCAGGGCCACAAAACACCAAGGAAAAATGCCACCTCATACGAAAAAATCAAACAACAAAAAAAAGCTACCGCTTCCACAGTATCAAGAAAAGAGAAACTGGATCCGATGCAAGAAGATCAGCTGGACCTAACAGCAGTCATAGAAAATGCGGAGATCGATCAACCACAGAAAGAAATCTTCAAGATGTTACTAACACGTATGCAGCTCTTGAGTGACGCATTAAGGAAGAAAGAAGAATTGATACAGGAGATAAAGGCCACGCACCAAAGGGAAATCCAAGAACTAAAGAGTGAGCTGACAAAAATTAATAGTAAGCTCTCAGATTTTGGCCAGAGAATGTAGGAGGCAGAAAACAGGACAAGTGACATAGAGGACTCACAAGTAGAATTTAATAAATGGGAGGAAAAATCTAACAAGTCTATGAGAGAGCAGAAGAAAATATTAGATACCTGGCTGATACTATGAAAAGAAACATTAGGATTATCAGTCTGCCGGAGGATGAGGCATCAAGAAAACAACATCCAAAATAGTGAGGGAATGCTTAGAGGAACACTTCCCTAGCTTAATGAATGAAAGCCATATAACCATACAGGAGGCGGAAAGAACACCAGCTAGACTAAACCCCAAGAAGAAAACACCAAGACATATAGTTGTTAAACTATCCAATTATGAAGAAAAAGAAAAAATTATGAGAGCAGCTAGGGAAAAAAGGGCAATCACATATAAAGGCAAACAGATAAGAATATGCTC